>BSXT01001485.1:0-11646 GCA_030267785.1 Phytophthora fragariaefolia
CTGCACGTGAGCACACATGTTTTTGTTCGTCGGCGGGACTATCCCGCGGACGCACGCAATCAAGCCCGGCTTGATTGTGTACCGCTTCGTCGTGCAGCCAGGCTGCACGCGAGCACGCAAGCATTTCCGGTGCGGGGCGTTTGCAACCGCCCGCACTACTTGCAGCGTCGGCTCCCGGAGCCGACGCGCCTCTTCTTCCTCGACGCCTAACGGCGGAGCGTCCTTTGGTATTAGGACCAATCGCATCAGCTCCCGGAGCTGACGCGCCCAGATCACTGCATTCAGTGACTGGCCACTCTTGTTCAACTTGCGTGCCGACAACTGTCGACATAACCGCGTCACCCTTGACGCTTCGTGAGCCCCTCAAATCCGATCGTATCTGAGTCTTCTGATTCGGCTCACACTTTTGTCTGACGATTCTCTCAGTCGTCAGTGTTCGCGCGGAAAGATCGGAGGCAGCCGTGCCTCGCGCTGTCTCTGCTGGGGGGTCGCATGCACCGTGAGGTGCATGTGCTGCGCCGACAGGGCCATCGCTCTCTGTCGCGTTGCTACTCCTGAAGCGCACGATCGTGCGCTTCGTCCAGTCGATCACTGGATCCTGCCGTGCAAGTCACGGCATGCCCAACACCATATCGAACTTATCGTCTAAGTCTAGCACGATAAGTTCGTTCACGAACTTCTTCTCTTCATACGAGAAGCGTGCGTGAACGACACGCTTCTCGGTTCTAACAACGACACCCGTTGCTAGCCGTACTTCCAATAGACTTCGCGGTAATTCCACTTCCTCGAAGTCAAGTCTTGCTAGATTCTACAGTCGAACAAAGTTGTTCGACGCACCACAGTCTACCTGTGCACGAAGAGGGCTTTCTCTCTTCGAGTTAACCTTCAGGATGACAAGGTTTGGCTTGTCATCTTTCTTCTTGCAGTGAGAGTGACTCTCACAGGGGGCAGGAGTCTTTGACACAGCGTGTCCGATGTCGACCCGCTCGACTGCATCACCAGCAGGGGGCCTCGCGCCTGCTGGTTGCCTTCGTTTTTTTTACTGCCCGTGGCGATACCCAGTATCGTCACATCGGCCCTTGGTCGCGTGCACAGGCGCTGTGCACTCACGGGCATAGTGACCGTTGTTTCCGCACCGGAAACAACGCACATTCGTTGATCCACGACGCTGCTGGGGTCCAGCAGCTGTCGCACTCGAGAGGTCCATCGGTTCGGGACCTCCCGTCGGCTTCATTGTCGGCCGCGGCATCTGCCGCGGGACGTTCGCATGCAGTTTAGCCTGCCGCAGGCTAAACTCCTCTTGCATGGCGAGCGTGATCGCTGCCTCGAGAGTACTTGGGTACTCTCGGAAGAGATAGGTTTTCACAGGGCCAGCCTTGAGGCCCCTCATGAACGTGACGACCTTTGTCGCCTCGTCTATCGGATTGGTCACGATGTTCGAGACCAAGTACCGCGCTCGTTGAGCGTAAGCATGCACGCCATGCTTACCTTGTTGCAGATCGAGGAACTCAGCCCTCGATCTAAATTCATTTTGCGGGGGCTCAAACGCTTGTCTGAGCTTCTGCTTGAATACTTCGTACGTGCTAAAGCACGTAGGATCAGTGAGTCGGCGTCCATACGCCCAACCCCTTGCTCGTCCGCCAAGACATGACATGGCGAACGCAACCTTCGACAGCGGGTCGACGATGCGTCGAGCCGTAATGAAAGTGTCGACTTCGACAAGCCAACGGAGGAGAGGCTCGCCCTCTCTTCCAACGTAGCTGTTCACGTGGAGTTTCAATGACTCCACGCGCGGTGTGGACGGAGTCGACACCGTAGCGCGAGCAGCGATCTCACGCTGCTCCTTCATGATGAAATCCAGAGCAACTCCGTGTTGCTCTGTCGGCGATAGCGTACGCAACATCGGCGCTACCGCTGCACTGCTGACAGTCGCTGGAGTGCCTCCCATTCTGGGTCCGCCAGGTGGGGGCAGTCTTCGCGTGCAACATGCGTTTCAGGCGTGTTCGGGCTACCAGTGGACATGTTCGTGTCCACAGGCAGGTTCTCAGCCCCGCGTTCGTATTCCATACGAACGTGTTGGTGGTCGGTCGTTGGACGGACTATGAAGTGCTACCAGGTGTAGTGGGCTTACTTAGCTCACTACTTTAGCTTACACGTGTGCGCAACGTGTAGGAGGAAGCGTAGATGTATTTATATTAGATTAAGTATACTTAGCTCACTAAGTATAGTTAACCTAATTAAAGAAGTATTAATAACCCTTTTTGGTAGAAATGAGAACTGAATTTGAATGTTAACTTTGACCTTGCCTCCTAAAACTGATATCTATAAAGAGAGGATCTGCCAACGAGTGGTTGGCAGAATCGCTGTCCTAATGCCTGCTCCTTATTGGCAGATATATGTTGCTTTCTGCCAATAGTAGTGCTTCCTACTATGAATGGTGGCCACACTGCATGTGGCCCACCTGAATGTATCCATTAGTGTATGTTGCACTAATGTGGAGGTTGCCCGAATGTGTCGCCCAGCTACATCCATAACCTCGAAGCCACCATGACCGGCACATCCCTCTCTGAGGACGTCAAGGTGGCGGTCTTCATGGACGGTGTCCGCACGGGTCCGGTTCGGACGGAGCTTATCCGACGTCAGCCGAAAACCTTTAATGAGGCGGTCCACATCGCTATGTTGGAGGGTCACTGTGTGCGCTCCGCCCAAGGTCGCACGCCTCATGCCGAAGCAAGTGAGGGTCCCACTCCGATGGAGATCTCTCTTGCCGAGTCGCCCCCCCCCCGCAGCGGACTCAACGTGCGGGTGGTCGCTGTTTCGGTTGTAACCAACCTGGTCACTTCCGTCGGAACTGCCCAACCAACATGTGAAAGGCGACACGTGACAAGAAGCACTCGGTGCGTTTGACTATCAATAGCCTCGAGGCGACGGAGTCGGAAAACGGCGGCTCCCAGTAGGGGCGGGACGCCCTGCTGGGAGACTTCGCTCCTCTTCGAGGAAGGTGAGTTCCTCACCAGCCTCTCAAAAGGAGCAAGTCGCTGGGACGACACTTCTGTGTGTCTCCGTGGTCGCCGCGCGGTCTAACCTCGTGGTCGTCACTGTGTTGTGCCTCAGCTCGCATCGTCGCACGAGCGGCTTCCTGCGCAGCAGCGCTCACGTGAGCAATCAGCGACGAATCGTACTTGTCGAAGCGCTCAACGCGCGCCTTCTGCTGCTCTGCCAAGAGGTTGGGAAATCCAGCGAAGGCTGCCTCGCCCAGGAGGCTGACCATCTTCTCCAGCGTCGCCCAATGGGCATCCGTGATGAGGAAAGTCCTGCCTGGTTGGCAGTCGACTCCCTGAGTCTTCCATACCCAGTGAGACCTTGGTCGTAGATAACCACGCCGGTCGCGGGATTGACAACAAGTGCTACCAAGTGTGACGGGCGTCACACGCACTGTAGCGATGAGGAAGCGTAACGCGCTAATCTGGGCAGACGCCGGGCGTCGCTGCAACTCAGTATGTAAAAGGCCTGGCCTTCCCGGTCGCTATTGGTACCCGGTACCAACAGACTTACACACTCCAATGTTGGATGTTAACTGACTGTATTAATAACACTCCTTTATACGTATCTATCTACTGCTTTCTATCTGTATACTGAATCCTTGTTTACCTTGGACTGGCTTGAGGGACCCCTAACCTCTTATGCACGGGTGAGCCTTCGGTCAGGAATATGACTACTCGGGGACGCTCCCGTCGGAATATTATATTCGGAGGTCCTGATGTGTCACACACAGCTGGTGTGTCACACATCCAGGAGAACAATCAGTCCCTGACTGTCAGATCTCCTTCTTCCGAGAAAGGGGAGGGCCCGGCCAGCTTGGCCCCGTTACAGTTCAGGTAGTCCAATCCACCCGCGTATGTTTCGGATTGACTACAAGTGCTACCAAGTGTGACGGGGCACACAGCACCTTGTGCAGAGGAAACGGTCCTCATGAGTATACAAACTACAAGTGAACGGCAGTTCACAAAGCCCTGGCCTAAGGGGCTTTTACTCGTAGCAAGTAAGATTAAGACTGAGTGTATTAATAGATAATGATCAAATCTGGCCTGCAATACAGACTACCTATTACCTATAGTAAAACCTATATAATATGCACCAGCCCCCTATTGGGTGGCTGCGTGCACACCAACCCCGTGTACCCGTGTGTGTAGCACATAAGTAGCGTCTACCACACCAGGGGAAGAGTGACATGGCACTCTTTCATGTAACCCCGTTACTCCACCCATGCACGTTCCTCTGGGTTCGGGTGCCAACCGTCCAGGAACGATTCTTAGCTTAAGGAAGCGCTCGACAGCTACAGAGTGGTATGGTGCCGGCTAGTATGGCCAATAGGCAGACGCTGATGTGCTCTCGCCAGATTGGGCGGTGGGTTAAAAATCCCTTATCCGTGTGGAGCGTATTTCCGGTCACTTCATATTTCCGGACAAGCCAACCCTGTATTAAGCGGCAAGACTCGAACAGCGGTGGCGAGTCAACGAGTGACATTTTTATTGGCTAGTTTGATCGATTGAAATCGCCCAATGCTCACCTTCAGTTTGATATGTCGTTCGACCCATTTGGCGCCATTTTCACGATACAGTGAGCAAGTGAAACTAAGCCGTCTACACATAAGAAAACGCTTCGCCATTCCCGTAGGCCTATTTGGCGCTACAGAGCTAATTTTCCCCGTTTCTGTCTGCTCGGGTCATCCTGTCAGGACCAGGACTCCTGGTCCGCGTGAGCCCCCCGCTGTATACTCTAAATCTGTGAGACCCCCACCCCCGTCACAGATATTTTTAGCTCTGTAGCGCCAAAAAGCCTACGCCTCCATTGCCTCGCGTGGAAATACTGAAAGTCAGCAAGCGTCAGCAGCACTGTTTGAAGCACAGGGGTAGAGTACCATGGATGCCCTGAATGTCGTTAATATAGCAGTCAGGTAAAGGCAGAGACAAAGAGACATATGTTGACGAGCGGGTCTCAGGCAGCGTGCTTTTGATCCACAATGAGATGTTGGCCAGTTTGGAGAAAAATAAAGCCGCCAAGGTGAACAAGCAGCAGGCCAAGCTAAAGCGAGCAGAGGAGAGGGGACGTGCCAAAATCGACAAAGCAAATGCCAAAATGAGTCACCGCTCGAAGGAGAAGACGGCACACACGAGTGCAGAGCGGAATTGAGAGAAGCGGGAGCTTCAGCTGATGCGGGAGGACGACAAGAGATCAACCAAGAAGCGGAGGACGGGCATCGTCGCGTGGGTCAATCTCTAGCACTTAGTTTTTGTATTGGCCGAAGTGACCGAAAACGTGCAACATGTGTTGGCAACGATACCGTTATATCTTACGAATTGTATGAACTCTTAAGTGACCGGGAATACGCTCCACACGGATAGCACGCGTCCCCTGGACCGGGTTACCTCTGTGTTGGAGCGGGCTCTCAGAAATTACTCTCTGGGGCTCAGTCGACACACAAGAACGCACTTCACACACTGTACGCCGCGTGTGGTGCGTAGAATTCCCGGGGTCTTGACTAGCGTGATTTCTGGGGATGGAGCTGTCGGACTTCGTCGCAAGTGTCTTCGACGGGTGACGTCTGCGTGGAAACCTTCACGCGAACGTCGAGTCTTGTAAGTCGAAGCGTCTCTCCAATAGACGTGACTTCTTCTCCGAAGAGGGATGCTATACCTTGGTTGTTGTCGGGGACGACGCTATTCCTGCCCTTGCGGGACTTTGTTGCTATGCCTGCCCTTGCGGGACTTCGTTTAACGTGCCTTCCTGTCAGACACGGGTTGCTGGGGGTTGAGACCACGACAAGCCCTCTCCAATCCACTGAAGCGAAGCGAAGAAACACTTGGTGTCCAAGAAGGTTTATTGCCTTGCCTATGCCCTCGGGCGCTAATTCGTGACTGATCCTACAATCTCCCTATCCTTTATCCCTACTTCACCCCTACTTCAGGCTTACTTTTGTACAATCATCCGTTGACAGAGCACCATCTCCCTTGCGTTTCTTGTGGTGTTGCGATCTTGTATACGCTCGCGAGGAAGGATGCTTTCCTTGAAGTTCAACCGATGCTTGCTCATCACCCGCTGAATCGCTAGACCTCGAATCCCGTAAGTCGATTCCCGAACCTCGAACGTCGAACGTCGAGTGTCGACCGTCGCCTGCTGAATCCTGACCATCGACTTGGGCCTTACCGCACCTCCCCGGCTGGGTACGAATTTGTTGCATGGGTACACCCAGTTCGGTGTAGCGAAGGTCGCCCGAAGGGGTTCACGTCCCAACGATTCACGCTGCTTTCCTGCCAAAGTTCCAGAAAGGCACTATACCACACCTCTCCAGTCCAGGCGATTCAACAATTCCCTAACCTTCCCTTGGGGTCTCGGATCACATGTATTTGGGCACGTTGAAGTACATACAGACATGCATACATGCAGCGCAGCTCCTGCCGCGCGCTTCCGATTTCAAATGGGGGATGAAATTTGAAAGACCGCATTAAGTTCGATTGTGTAGTCCACAATAATATTATGTACTAAACATACCTATATATTGTAGCGCTTTGGCCTATCCGGGCCGCTCTCGCTGTCGCTCGGCGGCGAAAGAGCTAATCGGGTGCCGCCTTCGCTGAGCTCGGCAGCCTGTGGAGTGGAACACAATACTTCTCGACAGGTGCTAAAGTCAAACGGCGCTGCACTAGTTGTAGTCCTTTAGGACTCCGGTGTCGCCGAGCGACAGCGAGAGCGGCCCGGATAGGCCAAAGCGCTATAAAATATAGGTATGTGTAGTACATAATATTATTGTGGACTACATAATCGAACTTAACGCGGCCCCAATGTATTGATCAATTTTGAAGAGGGGGATTCTAATCGGCTAAGGGCTTGTACTATATGTGACTCGAGACAGGATTTCAACATCAAAACTTGTTTTACCCTTCATGGAAAATATGCACAAATCTAGAAACTCGTCTCGCTCTGCTTGGCTCAACTTGGCGAAAACCTTAAAATATACTAGTGGTGTCGGCGCGAGCGTTTGTTCTGTGTTAGAAAAATCGTGAGTGATAAAGTGCCACATATCATAATAATAGTTGGTTTTCGAGTATCACTACTACTACAGTACCAATGCCGAGACCTTACTTTTAATTCAGATGATATCAGTGAAAGATGTTGCCTTTTCACAATCTTTTTCTTGATCTCAGTGAAAATCACTGAATTATGGAAATTCATCATGGTGATTCGCATTCCTTCAAGGAATTTCCTTGTGTTGCCTAGTCTCATGTCTCAACTGCAATACATGTACTGTACAATCTTATTAATACATGTATGCCGCGCAGGCTACTACCTGTCGTGCAGGGTGTTTGGTCTGCAGTAGCCCACGCAAGCCCGCCGATTATGAACTGCTGGGGAATACATCACAACCCGAGCGCAATGAGTGGCAACTCACTTAACAACCCGCCGAATATCAGAAAGAGAAAGAATCGAGCAACGTAATGCGCTTCTGTAGTGCTAGTGTGTTGGCACTCTTCCTTGTGAGCATCAACGGCACGACATCTACTACCTCGGATCAAGAAAGTCCCATGGGTCTTGAGCAACAACACAATCTCCGTCGCTCCGTCTCTGTGATGACGCATAAAGCTGGACTAGTACGAGATAGACTACTGAAGGATGACAATGCGGAAAATTTGGACAACAGTGATGACGAGCGCATTGATCTTACCAAAATATTCAAGTTTCGGAAGAAACCGCAGATTATTTCAACTGATGAATTGCCTGGGCTATGGATGAACAAAAAGCTGGAGCCTGGGGAGCTTTTCCGCACTATATTTGGAGCAGCTGGTGTGGCTGGTGTGGGGCAACATGGAGACATGTTCCTCCTCCCGTGGATCAAGTACGCTGGCATGTACCGGAGTAGCTTGGGCCACTTTCCTGATGATCAATTGATTTCCGTGCTGCAGCAATTAAAATCAGAACAGGAAATTGTGGCGATATTTCATCAGCTCCGAGCTGTGAAAGGAATGGAAAAGTTTGCTGACAGTTTGCAGTTGAAGATGTTTAATCACCACCCATCCAGTCGCGAAGCGATGCTAGACACATGGATCAAAACCAAAGCAACCCCTGATGAAGTGTTTCGCATCCTGGGGCTAGATGATAAAATATATCAATGGCTTCAATTCGCTTCGAAGTCCAAGGCCATCTCTGAGGAAGATATGCTCATGAAGTTACCCAAAAGTGGTTATGTTTATGAAGCACATTACGCAGGACTATTGCAAGTGATCAAGGACACTTCAGGTGCGGATCCGGAGCTAATGCGTCTTGCAGAAAGACTGCAGAATATTATTTTCCAAAGGCTCTTAAAACAAAACGAGAGGCCATTACGTTTCGGTGAATACGTGGGGGTACCGGTACCGAATTTGGAGTTTTGGGAACACACAGAAAAGCTGAATGTTGTTTTACAAAGAGGGTGGAAGGATCCGTACTACAAGGCTCTGCAGGCTTACACTGTGGCATATGCTACGAAGCAAGGCGGGAAGACTCTACGGAACCAGGTGAATCAAAAACATTTTAATCTTCAACCATATGAGGCAGTTATAGCTGCTCAAGGAAAAGCTGTGTGAGCACTAGAGGTAATTGGAACAAAGAAACCTGCCAACATGCCTTTCATAATTGGGGGTAGCTATTTGTGATAGAACGTTGTGTCGAATTGTTCTGGAATAGGAGCATAGCCATAAGCGCAGCCCGTCATACCAAACTGGTAGTATACCGATACCTACCGGTACCGATGGCGAAAAACTTTACGCTCAGACTTGTATCATCCGACAGCTGCTCACGACATAGCCGACGTCGTTACGAGGGGCCTGCGAGAGTACTTGGTCGGCCATAGTGCTCGCAGCGATGACGCTGCAATGGAGGCGCAAGCTCAACGTTTGACTGCGTCAGCCTCACGTTCGGACTTCTTACTAGGGTTCAATACGATTTTGCAACGACACCCCCTGAAAGTTTGTAGCGCATGTCTAGAGCGCCTGCCTTCGAGTAGTGGCGACGCTAGAGCATTCGTTGCTGAAGACTGACTACTCAGGGCTTCACCCGACGATGAAGTACGTGCCGCAGGATAGTCTCAGCTACTTGATGCACTACTGCGAGGACCCCCACGTCGAGGCCAAAGTGACGGATGGGCGCGTCAAGCCCAACATCCTCCTGGGCATCGCCTACGGTATGGCTCAGCTACACGAGTGCAACGTCACGCACGGCGACCTGAAGCCGCAGAACGTGCTGATCACCGACGAGTACCACGCCAAGATCGCGGACTTCGGTCTCGCCACGTTCCGTGCCAAGACGGTAAGCACCACGTCGTCGCACATGATCAGCAGTTCCGATGGTGATGGGGGTGAGGACGTCGACGTCGAAGGTATCGCAGGAGGCACAGCGGCATACATGGCCCCGGAGCTGCTAAGCAACGATGCTGTCAAAACACAGAAAAAAGCTGACCAGCACAAGAATGGCTGACCAGCACAGAAAAATCATGGCCAGCACAGAAAAAGCAGGGTAGCACAACAAATCTCTTCAGAACACATAATACAGTAATCTGCTTCCTCAGCGAACACCTGATATATAAAACATTCGAAGATATATATTGTCAAAGGATAATGAATTCCACATTGATTTTAAATGTACTGACTTCAGCTATTGTAGAAAGAAGTTCAGGTCCGACTTCGCAATAAGCGTCGCGTGCAACTAGCAGTGCTGGATTGTCTCCATCGGCATCTCTCGCCATGCCTCAGCGCACCACTCAATGCCATTTAGCATACCTACCTTGTAAGGGTTTAGCTCGCCATCGTCGATTCTCTCTAGCGCGTATACCATCTTCTTCTGGAGGACGTTGCGCTTGAGGCAGCCTGCTCTTGATCCCGCCTTGAGGTAAAGATTCACCCGAGGGCTCGCTTTACAATAGCTGATTGGCGGAATCACTTATAAGTGTAGTTCATTGGCGGGATTAAGCAGGACCTAGTTAATTAAATCAGTACACTACCTCGAAGAGTGGAACTTCTTCAACGCCGTGCTTTCTTGGAAACTATAAGATTTTTTACCTGTTCGCTGAAGAAGCAGATTACTGTATCCCGGGTTAGCACAGAACGACAATATTATCCAGTCGTATGCCTTAATTTTATACCATTTATGCCAATAGTAACGCTGTATTCAATGAGCTCATTCTGAAAGGGGTACTGATTACCATTAAATTGGAGCTGAACGAAGCTAAGACCTGCCTCTACAAATAACTACGGAGGCTAGAGCAAAGATGAGAAGACTGTACGCGCGGGTATATACCCGGAGGATGCAAACAGTGCCATTCAGACGTTATAGTAATTAAAGAGTACAGAAAACAAGCGGAGCCTTGCACTGTGTGCTGCAATCCCGAAATACACTTGCTGCGTTAACAGCATTTTGGGTGCCCATATGGGCAGATTCATATTTCGCGTCATGTTTATTGGAATCCAAGGTGCACAAGTTTCCTTTCAGGCCCGAAGGGCGTTTCAAGTTGAGCACGGGATGGGATATACTGATCCCATTGCGCCAGGTTCAATGCACTATCAACTGAATTCAGATGCGATAGCCCTGTTCTCTGTCTAGTGTATTTCTATCACGTTTTGTCATAACTGGTCAAGACACCGTGCGGTCCTCCTAATGTTTCGGCTACTTCAGTCACCTCGAACGTCTATAATATTCATTTCACTTGCTCAGTCAATGAATATAATTATTAATAAGTATGTCATACAAATGAGTCGGAGACTTGCCACTAATTGGAAGACAGCATACCATATTTCAAAGCGCGAAGACTATTTGGAATGTTTCCTGGTTGATAATATTATCGGTTGTCAATTGGGTTTACCAAGACGAAACGTCTATTATAGTAGAGAAATGTAAATAGAATCACCACTACGGTACTACACGACCAAGACTCAGATGATTATGCTGTTACAGTGTCTTTTTTAAGTGTTAAAAGAGTTAGTCTGTGTTCGCCAGCCGTTCAATGATGTATGACAATTCCCAATCTAAGCCTGGTACCGCTGATATCCAATGATTAGGAGTGCTTGTGAAAGGCTCAAAGCGCCGACCAAGTATATCGTTTCGGATTGACCCTGACTAATAAATGTCCGTGACGATCAATCATCACGCGGTTTGATGCCATTACACTAGCAACCAGCCGAAAATGTCGCTGTTTCCCCTCAAACTGATTATTATTCACCTCAAATGAGCATTTGTGAGCAGCCAGCAATTACCTGTCAAGTATATTTTGCGAACAAATCATATCCGCGTCGATTTTCCTTCTCATATCGTGCGCGTTTTTACCTTCACGTTGCGCTCTGGTCACGAAACTTACGAGGCAAGGCCAAAGTTAACATTCATATTCAGTTCTCATTTCTACCAAAAAAGGTTATTTATACATCTTTATTTAGGTTAGCTATACTTACAATAATATACCAACTAATATAAAAATTAATCCATAAGATAAACTAATTAATAAATTAATATTTTCTAAAAACATTATATTGGATAAAATTAAAAAATATTATTAAGTATACTTAATCTAATATAAATAAACCCACGCTTCCTCCTACACGTCGCGCACACGTTTAAGCTAAA
>BSXT01001488.1:0-14403 GCA_030267785.1 Phytophthora fragariaefolia
CGTTGGCGGTGGCCACCTCTCTCCAGTCCTTGCCTTCCTGGAAGGCGCGTACGACGAGAGCCTTTGCTTGCGTCCGCTCAAAGGAGACACTGGTCGTGGAGGGGGGTGTCGAGCACGGCATTTGCGGATGTGTGCGCTATGTATAGTAAAGCGGCAGCTTGCGCAGGGCAATTGGCGCGGTAGGCGCCCTGAATTCGCGCCAAAATGACTGGCGCGAGGGAGTTTGCAGCTTGCCTGCAAAGTGTACCCATCCATTTTGCAAAACATGAAAAATGCATCGGTTTTGTTCACTTGAACTGACCCGGTTTTTATCACTTTGCAACTTGGTTTGTAAAACTTGCAACTAGGGTGGGAAATGGTGTACATGTACAGAACCACACTGAAAAGCAGGCCGATCACAATCTGTATCACCTAGCCGCGAAGCATTTTTTTGTATTGACATTTCAATGTGCATTCTTTTTATCGGAGTGTCTGTTGCCACATACAATTCCAAGAGAAAGTACGAGTATGTGACCAGTTGTGACTGCAATTTATTGACGGTCGGAGCGAAAATAAATATTGTCGCTTGTGAAACCTTATTGGGTAGTCTAAAAACAAATATATGATTGCAACCACTCATTCGACAAAAAGCTACTTCGGAGACAGGCACTCGTATTAATACATGTTAGCCGTACCAGCAGCAAAGCTGTGTAACGTTACACTATGGAAGACCCGGTTAAATTACGCATTATGTGGCAGTACACAGTTGAATCGTTGCTTAAATTACGCAGTATGTGACAGTATGTGGCTCAAACTCGAGTTACAACTGGTCACATACTCGTACTTTATCTTGAAATTGTATGTGACAGCAGTCGCGGTCTTCTTTTATTCGCCCTTTGGCGTGTGGTTGTTATTTACTAATACTGTACCTGTACACCATTTCCACCTCAAGTTGCAAGTTTTTCAACGCAAGATGCACAAATGCAAAAACAGGCAAGCTCAACTTTTTCTGCATTACCAAAACTCATATGTTTGCATGATTTGCATTTTGACCCCTGAGAGCTTTCAATGACTTTCAAACCGAACCTCTTTGTGGGGTCCTCATGCCCCAGCTTGATGTCTTCCCCACGTTAAGCTGAGAAGCAGTGCCTCAGGCAGTGACGCCCAGATCGTCACACCAGGCGACGGGCAATAACGTTCACGCTAGCCTCCACATCTTCCGTTCGTGATGGCGAGTTTGCCTGCTCTCGTATAAACCGCTTCGCGATTTTCTCTGGGTTTGGGCGCGAAGGCATACATGTAAATTTCAGACTGAGCCCACCGCGCAATACCGGTAGCTTACAGGTACATGTATAGGCAGGGGCTTTTGCCACTTGAACCGAAAATCAGGGCTCATTTGCACAACTAACCACCATCAACCACGCCACCGTGCATCTCTCCACCCATACCTCGCCCATTAGTATTTGTTTGACGCATTGGCATCTCCACCGGTTTGAGTACACTATCGTAAACTGCTCAAAACTGTACTCAAATCGAAAAGCGACCAGATCTACCCACGTTTTGCCTATGCGTAAGTACCTCATGCTGTCATTGGCACCCTCTTGCCCAAGAAGATCAGGTACTTTCCGCAACTCCACCCCTCCATCCCTACAATAGACTCGAAGAGATCTGGGATCCTCTACCACACCAATGTTCCTTTCGGTAGCGGTCCAGCCCGAACTCGCTGTGCTGCCAGGACAGAAGTGGAGCCCAGAACTGGCCTAGCGCCGTCGAATTATCGTGAGCACGGAATTTGTGGGGTATATATATATATAATCGTGTTGTTGATACGCTGGCATGGCGCGGAATGTGTTTGGTCCTGACCGACGTACCATACAATGTGTGACCTAGCCCTATGGCATGGCATGGCACGAGTGGCACGCGGTTAGAACTTGGCCTATTATAATAAGGCAAATGGCCAGTTTAGTAGAGCTGATCAGAATGACCAATCCAAACATCAAGGACACGACGATTGGTTTAAAAACTAATGGATGCCACTCAACAAATAACCTGCATGAATTGGTTTAGTGTGATCTAATTTTCACCTCAGTGACAGTAAAAATGGCGGGAATTCGAAGAAACTACAGCGACGAAGAAATTGGGTATGCTATTCAGTGTGCTCTCTCAGGTGAGGCGAAAGTGGCAGTTGCTAAACGCACGAACATTCGGGTCAAGGCTGTAAAAGATGGCGGCCGTGGCCCAGCTCCGCTCTTGCCTCCAGAGGCCGAGCATAGTTTGTTTGAGTGGGTTATAATTATTACTTTTTGCCGTCAAATAATGTTACCCTGTCATTTTTGATCGATTGCGAATCAGTGTGGGCAATCCGGATATAATAGAAATTTCTCGGTACGGTGCATTTGCTTTCGCGACCAATACGTTGTCCAAGATAAAAACATCTACTAAACTGGCACGCCCCCAGATTCTAATTTCGCTGTTGTTTCAATGCTTGCATTGTGGTTCTGTGGCAGCAAAACATGTCTCAAAATAGTCGAGCTCTCCCTCTATCTTTTCATGTGCATACTTAAATAAATATCCGAGTTTGAAGGTCCCTGCAGCCGTTGAGAAAAATGTTTCCGATCTCTCTGCTAAACTGGCCATTTGCCTTAGTACATGTACACCATTTCCCGGCCAAGATGTATTTTTTCCCAAGCTGGATGAACTATGCAAAAAACAGTCGAACACAATTTTATGCACGTTACCCAAAAACAGACTTTTGCATGATTTGTATTTTGACCCACGAGAGCGTTCCACGACTTCCAAAACGGGCCTCTCGCTGAGACTCAAGCCCCCAGCTTTATGTCCTCTTCTCGTTCAGCGGCAAAGCAGTGCCGCAGACAGTGACGCTCGAACCTCCACGCGAGGCGGCGTGTAATGACGCTTTTGCTGGTCTCAACAGCCTCCTTCATAATGGCGAGCCGGTGTTCCTTGTACGTGTCGTTGTTCCTTGCGACTTCTTGCCAATTGCGTCCGTCCTTATAGGTTCGAACAACGCGGGCCTTAGCCTGCGATCGCTCAAAACGCTTGGCAGCTTTTGCCGGGGTTGGCTGTGACGGCGGCATATTGCACAATGAGGGCATCAGCCCCAGCTTGCTGCCCAGAGTTCGATCGAGCTTCTAGCAAATTCGAGAACATTGCAACTTGAACGGAACGATATGAGGGGCTGGTTTGCACATCGCTGAACGAGTACCTAAGTGGACTGGTGATGCACAGACTAAATTGGACTATTTTCATCTTGCTTGGGAAAAAATGCACGTTGCCCGGGAAATGGTGTAGTATGCCTTTAGTTGAAGTCGGTGAGTTTATGCTACTCACAACAGGTGATATACACCATTTCCAGCTCAAGTTGCAAGTTTTTCAACGCAAGATGAAAATAGTAGGGATGGGGACGTCAACGCCGTTTACGTAATGTTTTTGTGATTCCCGTTCCCGTGAAAAAGTTCCCGTTCACGTTTTTCGTTACGTAAGTTCCCGTCCATCAAGAACCAGCAAGGCCAAGACTGAGCGAGGCAGACGCCCGCATTTGGAGGACTAGATGCTCCACAGGGTGCAGGACTCGACGCTTCACAAGGCGGAGAGATTGACGCTCCGCAAGGTGCAGCCCTCGGCGCTGCGCAAGGTAGAGGACTGGGGCAAGGGCACGAAGAAGATCGCCATCACGACCAGCAGGTTAGTGGCGCGCTAGTGCACTGTCGTCTTACCGGTAGTACTGTACTACATGTTGAGCGCGACCACGCCGTCAACGCAGAATCAAGCGGTCGTGAACGTTGTCAGTGTGGTGTAACACAATCAGTTATTGATCACCATCCAGGTTTAAGAGCACAGTTCTATCGATATATGCAAGAGTCTAAACAATTTTTTTACAGAACCATTGTTCTAACTACACTTCACAACACAACACAACATCATCGTCATTTTCTTCTTCATTGGGATCGTCTTGAACCTTTGTACGTTTAGAAGCAAGAGCGTTCTTCACGCGTTTGGAGGCATCACACCGTGCCATGTTACCAAGTTCGGAGGGGTGCATCATTTTCATGTGTTTGCGAATGTTAGCCTTGTTCCTGCTTTAAATGGAAAGGTTTCTCTGCACTTAAAGCAATATGCCAAAGAGGCATCTGATGATTCCCAACATGTTTTTCCTGCTGGCAGCTGTGCACTTGGAGCTACCAAACGAACAAAATTCCAGTAAACTTTCGAACACGCGGCATTTTAAACAAAACTAGCGCTGGAGGGTCCTCCAAACTGGGCGATACATCGGGTTCCATGTGACTAGGTCACGACTAGGCTTCAGGTCAAGTTTAATCGTAGTAGCAGCAATAACACTGAAATCAATTATATAAGGCTCGATAACCACTATAGTGTTAACCCACAATGTAGCTAGCAAGCCCTGCACCTCAGTTTCTCCACCAACTCCACAATTCGAGAATATGTAATCCACGATTACTGTCAACACGACCGAACAGCGCCTTCTTCTAGCAATGCCACAGGCCTAATCTCCAACGCAGCAAAGCCCACTTCGCTTGTAGTGATCTGGCTGCAATCCACTCGTCCAGCAGCGAGTTTAATCGGCGCAATTCAAGACGTGGCCCAATGGCTCCGGCAATTCGCGTTTGCTGCCTCACAAATTAGGGGACGAAGTGTACTGCACACCATTTTTGTTTACGTCAAGATACGTAACTTTACGTAAAAATAATCCGCCCTTTCTTTCTGAACGGGAACTTTACGTTTGTTGCCGTCCCCATCCCTAGAAAATAGTCCAATCTAGTCTGTACATTAAAAGGACAGTTCAGCGATGTATTCACTAGAAGTGCAGATGCTCTTAGTTTGCAACCAGCCAGCTACTAGATCTTCACCGAATCTCAGCCTGCCACTGGTTGCGCCCTTTTCTTGGGGGGGAATCGAGTAGACTAACTGGTTATACCTATTTGCTCTCACTTGGTTGGTTACTGGCTGAATTTTTGATTTGATTTTGATTTGTTTGATTGGGATATTGAGTTTTGGAATCTTAATCATTTCTTATCATCTGGATTGGAAATGTACCCGGGAGACTCGAACCGCAGTCAAGTGCATAGAGTAGCTTCGTGTACTTAGACCATTGGGCCACTCTGAGGCCCTGCCCTTTCCCTAGAGGTGAATGGCAGACGTGTCAACATCAACTAAAATCTGTCGCCAGCTTCCTGAACTTCTATTTTAGCATCCTACATATCACATATGGTCTTCGGTATGAAAACCTGGGTTTTATTTTCAAACCGAAATGATTCTCTTAAAAAGAGTATTCGAAGCGCGTGTAGGGATAATGCATGCTGTTTTACAATACATGTATAATGTTAGCGCCTCACAATAACTGCCATGAGACAAACCCGCTCCGGATGGATAGAGATCTGCAACATGTAAGGATAGCAGCTGGGGCTCACTCTACGGGCTGGTCGATTCCGGAAGGATTGCTCGTCAAACGTCGCTCCTTTCATCCGCCTTGCCATCCATACCTGCGTTCGATAGTGCATCATTCCGCAACTTGCGCTGCAGCAATCAAGACTATTGGTCACCCCGTACGACTAAACATGCGCGTATTCTTGGCTTTCCTGGTGGCTGCGGTGCTTCTCGTGAAAAACGATGTTGCGGCGGCCACCAGTTCGCTCTCGGAGAATATGTCGCCCGACTCCGTACAGATGCCCAACTCTGCTCCACGACTTCTGAGGTACTATACGACGGCCGAAGAAAAGGAAGCCACAACCGAAGAGAGGACGTTTGATGCGGCAATTGTCGACGACCTCATTAGTGCGCAGAAGATTGACGAAGCAGTCAAGAGCATGGCGGGCTTGGAGTCTTTCTTCGGAGGGTTGAGGAGTGCTCAAGTAGCGGAGAGAGTGGGGGCCCTAGAAAGACTCAGGAACGACAACAACAAAAAGTTCCTTATCCTCCTTTGGAATGGCTACGTTCGCGACATGGACAGGAAGGCCAAGAAGGCCGCCAAGGCTGCGCGTAACGCTGAGTAGAAGTATCAGGGTAGATCATGTCACAGTTGATTTTGCCACAACTGTCAGAGTCGCAAGAAAGCATACTTCCTCCGGGCGGGAATTATTGCAAGAATGTACTATCCACAGGACCCAAGACTCCTGAATGGAATCGTTGTAAAATATGATATTATGTAGGTACAACAATAAGGAAGGCCCTCTCCTCTGTATATTCGATCAAACATCAATTACGACTCCTTCATGAAGAATCCCGGATGTCAATTTTCCCGTCAAATAAACCTGTACTTTTGCATAATATCTGCACACAATAGCAACATTAAATGTCAGAAAGTGAACAAAATTGAGAATTTGTGCAGGTTGTGTTTACCTTGGTCTAGCTACTAGAGGCAGGAGCATTGTCTTGCCGATGAATCGCTTGCCTTTACGCTCGCGATGAGGCACGGTATCCCCTGGTAGATCCTCTTGTCTGTGGCCTCGTTGAACCACATGCACGACATTGTACATGGGCGAGAAGTGGGAGCCATCAGGTCCTTGGACGACGTGGCGAATTGTTCTCCTTCGTCTAGAGCGGGTGGATGGTGTTGGTGTGGGGCAGGAGCTGGCACAGCACAGAGGGCGCTACGTGGCAATGTGCGCTAGAAGCGCTTGGCGGTCTTTCTTCTTGTGGCCGGCCGCCCTGCTACGATCCCGTCGCTGGTGATCACAGTAGGAAAATCACAGCATCCTTTCGCTCACTGTCGGTGAGGTTTGGCTTGGATGATGTGGTTTCGGGTGCTCATGCGGGGGGAATGGACCCCCCCCCCGGCAACCACCACTCAATGGTTGCTGGTGGCGTGCTTGCGAGATGGGGTGTTTCGGAAATTGAGGATGCCCCATGCGTACACTTTCGCTCCTAACTTTCTTGTTTGAAGGAAGTTTTTGGCGCTCAAATGACGAGCAAAAAGCTGAGAGCAATTGGCGTCGATTCCGCCTACCAGTGGGCTCAAAGCGAGCCCATGAGGGAAAAGAGATCGCACCATCTGTTTTTCGTTGCAATTATTTTCACCCAGAGGAAGTACTACGTACATGTACTAGCAGTACAGAGGTCCCTCTCTGCAAGCGCACCTCAATGATCAAATAACCTGTTATATCTGATACCTGGATTTAAAGAAAACTATTCATAAACACTGAGTGGACTAAATCAAGCTGATATTCCCTGCCTAACCGAATGTGCATGAAACGATTAGAGGGCATAAATTGATATTGGATGTATAAACTACTCAATTTAGTGAAGTATATCGCTAATCTGAGTCCGATCTATGTACCGTATTTGAGATGAGCGAGGCCGCTCAGACACTGGAATGTGGAGGGGTTCAGCATACACCCGACCGAGAATCATCAGCATCCCGTCCGGGTGTGCATTGCACAGAGATCGAGCCTATGCTGTTTACAAGTACGTGAGGCCCGTTCCTCCTGAATTTCTCGCCCAGATTCAAATTCCCTGCACAATGACATAAGTCACTATTCGGGGAAATTGACAATAACAGTACTTCAAGCCTTTGCCTCTACAATTACATAGTAGTTTGTTTCTAGGTTATAGGATGACACCCGTTCCTCATTCACGCCCTCATCTGAACATGCATATTGTTAGTTTTTTTCGGTGACACTGTAGTAGCCTAACATACGGTAACGTACTACTACGAGAAGTGGTTACACAGCGAAGATTGGGCGGCGTGTGTACTTGCTAGCTGACAAAGAAGACGTGCCACTCGAGACCCCCCAGCGCAGATCGTTCGAAGCAAAATGCCACATCATGGACGTGATATTTTTGTACGCGGGGGCACGGCCTCGTGGAGATCGGAACGCTTACGTTGGCCTCTGTCCGGTTGTGGAGCGGTCCATTGCTCAGAAGACAAGTGTGAATTGCCCGGATGGTGTAGAAGAACTTGTTGATGTGCACGATTTAGGGTGGAATGGAAAGTGAGATTCTGTCTTATCGATAGCCTATCCTTAGCTTATCCTTACGTACCTCGTCATGCAGGTCACAGCTGAGCGGCGGATCCTGACGCCAGAGCGCCCCATCCCTCACGGTCCTGACACCAGATCGGAGGGATTTCAACACTCCTCCACGCCGGTAGCGGCGACCTCCTTCTCGTCTCAGTGGAGACCCACGATGACCCGCAGGTCAGCCAGCCTCGGCGCCTCCAAGGCCTTGGTGAGGACGTCTGCTGGCATCTTCTCGCTCTCGAGGTACTCGGCCTTGCGCACCCCGCGCTTCGCAAGCGCGCCCACGAACTTGATGCGCACATCAATGTGCTTCGCCTTGCTCGATGAGCCTTCACCGTCGAGCTGCTTGAGCGCCGCTTGATTGTCGACGCGCAGCCCCATCGGACTGGCATGCGTGATGCCCAGCTTGCCAAACAACTCGCGCACGCCCAGCAACTCCGTAGCCATAACCGAGGCCGCAGTGTACTCAGCCTCCATGGTGGAGAGGCTGACGCCGGTCTGCTTCTTGCAGATCCACGACACGGGCATCCCGTCAACCGTGAGTATGCCGCCGGTCACAGACTTCCTGTCCGCCTTGTCGGCAGCGAAACCTGCGTCGCTGTACGCGGTGATCTTCAGTGGCTCCTCCAAAGCCCCCTGGCCTTTCATGCTTAGCCTCAGGCTCTTGGTCCCTGCCAAGTAATGCGCGATGCGCTTGCCGAGCTTCCAGTCGGACATCGTGGGGCTGTGGGTGCGTCGCGACGCTTTGTGCACCGCGTACGCGATGTCCGGGCGCGTGCAGCGCGCCACCCACATTAGGCTCCCCACGAGCGACTGGAACTTGCGCACTGTCACCACGCCGTCTCCTCCAGACGTGGGCAGAAGTTCATCTGACGCCTCGTCGATCTCGTTGGACTCGGCGCCGATCGGGGTGCACACGCTGTGCACTGACGCCATCCCGTGCTCTGCAGCATCTCCTCGATGGCCAGCTCCTGGTCGAGGTCGGAGCCCTCGTCCTCGTTGTACGATACCCTCATGCCGAGGAACTTGCTGGCGGGGCCGAGGTCCTTGATGGAGAGCTCGGTCAGCTCACCGAAGAACGCGTCGACGGCTTGCTGCTCCATTCCCCTGACCAGCGGGTCGTCGACGTACACGCCGACAACCACCAGGACGCCTTCTCGGCGCCTGTAGTACACGCACATGTCCGTCAGACTCTGGGCGAAACCCAACTTGATGAGAGTCTTGTGCAAGAGCTGGTTCCAGAGGCGGTCAGCCTGCTTGAGGCCGTACAGGGCCTTCAGCAACTCCAGCACCAACTCGGAGTCGTTCGCGACGCCCAGACGCTTGCGCACGTCCTCTGGAATCACCATCCCGCGCGGCAGGCGCAGGAAGATGTCCAGCTCCGCCCCCTTGTCAGCCTTGACGTACGCGTTGGGCACGTCGCCGTGCTTCGCGGGACTCGCCACTTCCTGGCGAGCACGAAGATCAGCTTCACGCTGCTCATCTCGATGACAGCGAAGAATGTCACGCTGTAGTCGACTCCGAACTCCTGTTCGTTGCCGCAGGCGACGAGTCGCGCCTTCAGTCGCTCGATGGCGCCCTCTGCATCCATCTTGGTCTTGTAGACCCACTTGGTGTGGAGCGCGTGGGCGCCCTTGGGCTTACGCACGACTCGCCAGACCCCGTTGTCCTCTAGAGCTCGCAGCTCCTCGGCCATCGCGGCAAGCCACTTGTCCTTGAGCTTGCTGCGCATGGCCTCCTGGTACGACTTCGGGTCGTGCTCGGTGACGCTGTTCACGATGTCGCGCGCCGCCTCCTGCGACTGCGCGGTCTCGGTCGTCACGCCGCCGACGTTCTTAGCCACGGAGCGCGTCACGTGGCGCCCACGGCTTCTTCTTGCTGCGCGCGCTCGTGGGCTCGGCCACCGACGCCTGAGCTCCGCTCTCTGGCGACTCGTCGCCTTCGAGCGTCTCGTCGCCTTGCAGGTAGAGCCTCTGCACCTGCAGGTTCTGCTCCTTGTCGAGCGTCTCGATATTCTTGACGTGCTGCGTGGTCACCACCACCCTGTCCTTGGGTAAGTACACTCGGTACCCCTTGGTCTCCTCGCCCACGCCCACGCCCACGATCATGCCCGTCTGCGCGCGCTGCGCAAAGTTCTTCTTGCGCGGGTCGCGGTACACGGTGCACGGCGAACCGAACACCACGATCTCGCCGAGCGGCGGAGACTTGCCCGTCAACACCTTCAACGGCGACGCACGCCCTGGGTTGGAGTTGGTCGGGGCGCGGTTCAGAATGTACGCGGCGTACTGAACCGCGTCACCCCAGAACCTCAGCGGAAGTCCACACGCGAAGATCATGCACCGCGCCATGTTCATGATGATGCGGTGTATGCGCTCGGCCTTGCCATTGCTGGACTGGTTCCGCGCCTCGCTGCGCTGCCTGGCCACACCCGTGCGCTTGCAGAACAAGTCCACGTTCTCGTACTCTCCTCCGGAGTCGGTGCGCAGAACGTGGATCTTGCAGTCGAACTCCTTCTCGAAGTAGACGAGGAAATGCTCGAAGAGCTTCGCCGCCGCGTCCTTGGTGCGCACCAGGAATACACGGCAGTAGTTGGACTTGAAGTCCACAAAGTGGATCATATATCTGTTCCCCAGGCGGTCCTTGGGGGTCATCGGCCCCTTCAAGTCGGAGCAGATAACCCCACCCACCCTGTCGATGGGTGAGTGGGCGCCGGTGTCCTTCTTCGACCCCCGGTTCTTGGTCTGCTTGCCCTCGGCGCACGTGAGACAATTGACCAGCTTGTGGTCGGTCGGGTAGATCCCGGAGCTCGGCTCCTTAGCCAGTCGCTCCACCGAGTCATAGTTCAGGTGCGCCAAGCGCTTGTGAAACTCCAGCAGCGTACCCATCTGCACGTCGCCCGATACTTCCGCAGGCTCCGTGAGCTCCTGGCTCAGCGCGGCCATGATCACGTCCGAGGGCAACTCATGCCTCGGCCCCACAGCGGCGCGCACAACCAACACGTTGCGCCGCATCTCGACGTCGAACGCCACGCGTCCACCGTCCTTGGCCGCAACGACGCGTCGTCCGGCTTGCTGTCTCAGCTCGAAGCCACGCTTGTCAAGCTGCCCGTAGGAGATGAGATTATGCACCACGTCCGGCGCGAAGTACACGTTGGTGAGCTCCACCACCTGCTCCTTGCCACACGCCGTGACGCTCAGCAGCACTTTGCCACGCTTGGTGATGCTCAGCGACTCGCCGTTGGGCTGCACGCACTCGTCGCTACTGTCATCGACGTCCTTGAGGAGCGACTCGTCGTTCACGAGGTGGCGGCTGGACCCGCTGTCCAGGATCCAGACGTCGTCGAACTCGCCGGACTTCTCGCCGACGGCCAGCGTGAGGTCCGCGCGCTGCTTGCGGTCCGGGAATGTTGCTCTCAGGTGGCCCACACGGCCGCACTCATGGCAGCTCCGCGTCTCCTTGCGCTGGTAGCTGCTCTCTCGCACTGCGTTGACCGTCTCGCGCCCGAGCGACTTCTGCTTGGTCGACTCGGTCTCCCAAGACTGCGCGAAGTGCGCGAGCTCCTCGGCGTGCTGCAGGTAGTCGGTCCGCGACTGGTCCACCTTGGCCATCAACACCGTGCGTAGATGCGGGGAGGCGTACTGAACAATGTTGTTCAGCACCAAGTAGTCTGCGCTGCTCCCCGTGGCCTCGGAGATGGCCACGAGGTACATGTAGTGTTCGGGCCACGATCTCTTGGCGTCCTTCGGCGCCGTCAACAGCTTCATGGCTTGGGCGGGCGTGATGTTGGTCTTGAACGCGTCCAGCATCCGCTCCATCACGTACTGCAAGGTGGGTAACTGGTTCCACCACGTGTCCACCTGCTTGTTGTAGCACCGCTCGGCCGTACCCGACAGGTAGTGGCCGACAAGGTCTACCTTCACGTCCTCGAACCACGGGAAGCCGCACGCCGACTGCCCGAGCGCCACCTGCCGCTCGAATCTCCTGCCCCAGTCCAGGAAGCCGGAGCCCAACCCGACGTACAGCTCCTTGCCGTCGAACGGGCGGATCGCCAGCTTCTTCTGGCGAGCGTCCGGGTATCGGAGCGCCCCGCCCTGGTTCTGCTGCAGGTTCTGGTACTGCGTGGAGACGGCTGGCGGCTGAGCTTCAGGCTGCCGAGGTGCTGGCGTCAGCGCAGCCGGTGGCGGCTGCGCTCCTTGTCCAGCTTGGGCGGCGTGCTCCGCCGCGTAGAGCCTCTGCAGCTCTGACATGCCGTAGCCCGGCTCGTGGGACCCGACGTCCGCATGGCGCAGCCCGAAGTACTGCGGGGGCGCTGTCGGCCTGCGAGGGGTCTGCGTGTGCGGCGTGCCGCTCAACGAGTCGATGTGCATCCTGGAGCCGCGGCCCAGGGCCGACGCGAACAAGCTCGTGTCCATCAGGGCCTTGGCGTCCTTCTTGCGCGGCTCCAGGCGCTGCTTGAGCTTAGTCTGCGCCTCCTCCAGCTTGACTAGTCGACCGGCGACGCCACGAAGCAGCGCAAGCAGCTCCGACGCTTCGCCCCCCTCCGTGGTCGCCGACGCGACGTTCCCGGGGTTGCCATCGCCCCTTGCGCGGGCGACGGCGGTGCTCTCCACTCCTTCGTCGGAGCCGGTCATTGTGCGACCTGGCTCCGCTTGCGTCTGGGCTCAAAACCTGTTGATGTGCACGATTTAGGGTAGAATGGAATGTGAGATTCTGTCTTATCGATAGCCTATCCTTAGCTTATCCTTACTTACCTCGTCATGCAGGTCACAGCTGAGCGGCGGATCCTGACGCCAGAGCGCCCCATCCCTCACGATCCTGACACCAGATCGGAGGGATTTCAACAGAACTGCGGCCGGTCTGGATAACAAGGGATATTTTGACAGTCTTCCAATGTTGTTGCGATGCTACATCGCTCGCCAATGCGCGCGCCTCCATGCTATCTATTGCAGCAAGCGGGATCCTCGTAGCACCCAAAGCCAAATCAAGCGCACCTTAAGTACCTAGTGAGATCTTAGATCTATTTAGCGCGGCGGAACAAGAACGCCTGCGCCTCTCTGGCCTGTGTTTCGCTCAGTGTCATCTCTAGATCTTCAGTCCTCCCACAATTTTAACTCCTGCGCGTCTCTAGACTGCGCCTCGCATAGTGCCAACTCTAGATCTGCAGCACTTCCACAATTTTATAATCAGGAAAATGAACGAGGCGGAGCGCTGCGCAAAAAAAAAGCAAACGGGTATCTATTTCCGCACAGAGGTAGTATCTGTGTGGAGCGTATTTCCGGTCGAGCCAACCCTGTATTAAGCGGCAAGACTCGAACAGCGGTGACGAGTCAACGAGTGACTTTTTTATTGGCTAGTTTGTTCGATTGGAATCGCCCAACGCTCACCTTCAGTTTGATGTGCCGTTCGACCCATTTGGCGCCATTTTCACGATACAGCGAGCAAGTGAAATTAAGCCGTCTACAGATAAGAAAACGCTACGCCATTCCCGTGTCGGATAGGCCTTTTTGGCCTTACAGTGCTAATTTTTGTCCCGTTTCTGTCTGCTCACTCGGGCCATCCTGTCAGGACCAGGACGCCTGGTCCGCTGTAAACTTTAAACCCTGTCAAGATATCTGTTTTCACAGGTATCATAGTGGTTATGGTGTGTGAACCTGACAGCCGAATTTCAACCGAGGTTTTTCCCTCTTAGTGAGGTTTTTCCCGGAAGTACTATTTTAGCTTAGGTCATTCTAACTGGCCCCGTTGCCAGGAATATTCTCACTTTGGCTTGTGCCCTCCGGCCAGAAAGAGCTTCCTTCTTCTCCCCGTAGTCACTGGGAGTCCTCTAAAGTGCAGCATCACTTCAGGTTATGAGCTCAAGTTCAAGAGAAGGAAGCCGCAAGCGCGAATGGCCGACGTTTAGCGGCAACCGCGAGGGGTTCGACGGCTTCAGCCAGCTGCTGGTGTTTGCTCTCAGTGGAGACGGCAAGCTCGGCTACATCGCGGTGAGCGACTACAACCCGACCAAGCCGTTCACGTCCCAAGGGCGCGAGTACCCTCCGGCGGTGGACCTGGAGGGGAAGGACAGTGGTCCGGACAGCGCGACGCCTCGCCCTAGTGATGCGGGCGAGGATGACGAGAACGATGGTGATGGAGGTGATGGCAACAACGGTGGAAGCAACACGACGACGAAGAAGAAGGGCAAGAAGAAGCATAACCTCCTCGGCCTGGTGATGGACGGGGAGGAAGCTGCCCGACTTCAGAAGCGGGTAGAGACTGAGAAGGCCGACGTGTGCTACATCCTGGTTTCGAGCCTCCCAGTCAACTACCGCAAGCTCGTGCAAGGCTTGCTGTGCCCGTACGCCATGTGGCAGGCGATCGAAGGTCACTTTGGGACCCGAGATCCTACCGACTACGCGAGCTCGTACACGGGTGTGTTCCGGTACAG
>BSXT01001489.1:0-11229 GCA_030267785.1 Phytophthora fragariaefolia
CCAAGATTGATCGACTGCACTGGGGTGCAGTCGAAGCGGGTATTCCGTGCGCGGTGCCGATGGGCATCGCGTGTGAGCACTGCCACGTCGGCGCCCAACGGGACATTAACGGGTACACGGCTGTCCGTGTGCCCGAGGAACTGAAGACTCTGCGCACAAACTTGATTGCGCCGATGTCTTCGAGTGCTGCCGGTGGGCGCAGCACTCTGTCGAGAGCTGTAGGTGACTATAGTTCTCGCTCAAGTTTTACGCCCTTCGGTGGCTTTGGTGGTGGCGGGCTTCGTACTCCGTCACCATTTCCGGAACGTCCCGCATCAGGACGTTCTGCGGTTCCCACGTATCGTGGTTCGGAGGAAATCCTTTCCAACGAATACGAAAATGATCAGGATCTTGGTTCCGGATCTGACGACCAACAAATCGCTGGACGATCCAGCGAGTTGCCCCCTGTGCGTCTCGCAGTGGGGGTGGAGGCGGCGGGAAGACGCCGCGGGTCTGGTCCGCCAGACTCCGTTGATCGTATGGAGGCTGTTGAACGCCTTCAGACGGCTGAGTTTGCCGCGTTGAGGCAAGAGCTGGTCGTGCTGAAGGCCCAGCTCGCCCAGGTCTCGCAGACCGCCTCAAACGTGCAGGCCGACCTCGAGGTTGGCTGGTTTGCGAACGCGCGTCGGCGCGCTCGAGCAGGCGTCGTCGCCGAGTCACCAAGAATAGGTGACTCGTGTTGTGCGTAAGGCTTCAGCCGCCCAACAAAAAAATGTTGGGTGGAGGCGCATGCTGGACGGTATGTCCGGTGTGTACGCTTTGCCGCGCTTCGCCAACACGGTGAAGGGGCCGATGAAGCGCGGAGCAAGCTTGCTTGCTCCGAAGTCAGACACTGCATGATTAGCTAGGTTCTGTGTAGCTAACAGAACTAATGAACCGATTTTAAATTCATTCGTGTTGCCTCTGCCATTGTTATCAGCGTTCAGCTTCTGTCGATCGACAGAAGCTGCAATGGCGTCTTGGACAAACCGTATGACGGCTTGTCGGCGCTGGACAAAGTACATAGCCTTCGAGCTGAACTCGGTGTTCAGCTCGGTATCCTTGTTCACTACAGGCCCGGCCTGTGTGGGTTGGTTGTTGATGTTTAAAGTTTCTACGCCGGGCGTAGACACTGTGCTCTCGTTTATCGGACTACGCGCGGTCCGCGCGCGTGTCGACACAGCTGATATCTTGCTCATATCAGCGTGCTTATTCGGTTTTGGCAAAACCTGATACCCTCCCCCACTTAAGGAAGGAGCTACCGCACCGAGCACACGCGGTACGCGTGGATGCGCGGGGCATTCACGTAGAACGGTGTATGTCCCGTCGAGACATGCACCGAGGTGTTGATGGCGAACTCGGCCATCGGCAGACAGTCGCTCCAGTGATGGAACGAGTGAGCGTAGCTCTTCAATGCGCCAACCAGGACTCGGTTGACGCCCTCGGTTTGTCCGTCGGTCTGCGGATGGTCCGCAGTCGACATGGACAACTGTGTACCAAGAAGTAAACACTTCTTGCCAGAAACGCGCTGTGAAGCGCGGATCACGATCGGATACAATATCGATCGGCATGCCATGATGTCGGAACACCATGTCAACAAACAGACGCGCTGTCTGTTTGGCTGTCACTGCTGCTGGAACTGTAGCAAGATGTATCATCTTGCTGAAGCGGTCAACAAAGTCCACGATACCAGTCCTCCGCTTGCTGTCAGGCGGAAGACCAAAGACGAAGTCCATTGAAATGGACTGCCAACACTCCGACGGAGTCGGAAGTGACTGAAGTGGAGCCTGCGAGAAGGGCGCAGGCTTGACGCGCTGGCATACCTCGCAGGCGCGTACGTACTTGCGAACCCACTTGTACTGGTGACTCCAGTAGAAGTCACGCATGAGAAGCAAGTATGTCTTCTCACGGCCCCGATGTCCCGACGTCGGGGCATCATGATACGCGTAAGTGATCCTGAGCTTCAGCTCAGGATCGTCCGGGACGACAACCCGATCAGCGTTGTCGTCAACTGCGCTGTAGAGCAGTAGACCGTTGTGTACACGATATCGGTGTACACGGGCACGGAGGTGTTTGGCCAGCTTCTGACGAGACTTGTCAGGAGGTGCCGCGAAGTAGTTTAACGACTGCTTCGCATCCGCATCATTCGCGTATGCGGACCTCACGTCGTCTAACAAAGACGACGAGTGAGTAGACGCCCGTACGACGCCAATTGCATTGGCGTCGGCCTTGTGCACCGCATAATCAGGTCGACGCGACAGTGCGTCGACCACAACATTCAATCTTCCAGGTTTGTACTCAACCTGAAAGTTGTATTCCGCAAAGAATGAAAGCCATCGTGCCATTCTTTGTGAAATGTGCGGCGACTTGATCGTCGTACGCAATGATGCGTGGTCGGTGTAGACCACGATTGGTCTAATCCCAAGTAAATGCACTTGAAACTTCGCGAGTGCATACTTTATGGCAAGGATATCCTTGTCATGCACTGGGTAGTTGCGCTTAGCTAGCTTCGACTGACGCGATTGGTAGTAGACCACACAATCACGTCCCTCGTGATCGTATTGCATTAAGTCGCATCCGATTGCGAAATCGGACGCGTCATACACGACGTGGAATGGGCGATCCCGGTCGGCCACCGCCAAAATCGGCGCCTCAGTCATGCCTTGCTTGACTGCATCAAAGGCCTGCTGACACTCAGCAGTCCAGTCCCACACAGCGTCCTTCTTAAGGAGCTGCGACAGCGGGCGAATCGTGCCCGCGTAGTTGCTCACGTACTTGCACAAGTACGTGACGAGTCCAAGGAACTGCCTCAGTACCTTGACATTTGAAGGCGTAGGCCATTCATTGATCACTCTGACATTTCCTGGGTCAGGGTGTACGCCGTTCTTCCCTACGAGACACCCAAGGACGGGTATCTCGATAGCCCCGAAGATACACTTCTTCAGGTTTGCGTAGAGTTTGTGTTTGCGCATGAGCGCAAACAACTAGCGGAGATACTCCTTATGCGTCCCCACATCCGACTTCCCATTCACAGCCCGGCTGTGAATGAACACATCGTCGAAATAGCTCGGTGCGAAGTCGCGCACCGAGCCCAAAAGTGCGTGACGCACCTGTTGAACGTCGCAGGGGCAGTTTGTAGTCCCTGCGGCATCACGAGCCACTCCCAGAGCATGCCGCTCGGAGTGCTCACCGCCGTGAGAGGTATGTCGCTCTCAGCATCAGGATCTGGTAGAATTCATCTCACAGATCAAGAGCACTGAAGATAGTGTTCAAAGCCTTCGAATCGATGATCACATCTTTTCGTGGTATCGGCGTCTGCGCCGGTACCGTCGCATCGTTCAGCTTGTTGTAAGCGTGAACGATGCGCCACCCGCCCTGTGACTGTGCGGAGACTTCGATTCCCGCACTTGTCCAGCCTTGCGATGACTTTCGAAGAAGTCTTCGACCGCATTGACTTGCTCTCGCGGCAGTGGCCACTGCCGTGTCACACAATACTTCGTTCCCGGCACGAGATCAATCTAGTGCTGAACACCCTTGTCCTGCGGCAACTCCGCAGGAATATCGTCCGGAAGTACATCCTTGTACTCGCGCAGGACCTCGTAGAGGGGACTTGACTTGAGCGAGTCCCAGCTCTGCTCGTCGAAGCTTTCTTTCTTCGACTTGGCGCTGAGGGCGTCAGCGCCCTCAGTGACGATCTGCTTCAGCTCTTCCGCTTCACTTTCCATCCTCTCGACGTCCGAGAGGATGCAGATCTGCTCAATGCGTCCATCGTACATGTCGCGGGCGAAACGCTTCCAGCTCATAGCTGGAAGTGAAGTCAACTCCGGCGCTAGCGTCGGAGGGCTCTCTAGCGCCATCTTCCGATACTGGAGACCAGTATCCGTACGCGTCAAGACATTCAGGGTCTCGACGGTTGTCTCCAGCCGCTGTGTCTGCCCGGCTGATACTGCTTGCAACGTCTCGGTCCCTGACCGAGACTTGCGCAGCTTGCGCGCTTGTGTCGTTCTCTTCTCGTGCGGAACCCGGTTCCGCGCGTTTATCTTGTCCAGGCCCGGCCGGGGACAAGTCTCTCTTTTGATCGCCGGCGGGATCCACCCGCTGGCGACCGCAATCAATCCCGGCTTGATTGTGTATCGTTTCGTCGTGCATCTCGGCTGCACGCGAGCACGCAAGCATTTCCGGTGCAGGACGTTTGCAACCGCCCGCACTGCTTGCAGCGTCGGCTCCCGGAGCTGAGTGCCTCTTTCTCCTCGACGCGTAACGGCGGAGCGTCCATTGATGTTAGGACCAATCACATCAGCTCCCGGAGCTGACGCGCCCAGATCACTGCCCTCGGTGACTGGCTCTTCTTGTTCAACTTGTGTGTCGACAACTGTCGACACAACCGAGGCACTCTTGACGCCTTGTGAGCCCCTCAAATCCGATCGGATCTGAGTCTTCTGGTTCGGCTCACACTTTTCTCTGACGACTCTCTCAGTCGTCAGTGTTCGCGTGGAAAGATCGGAGGCAGCCGCGCATCGCGCTGCCTCTGCTGGGTGGTCGCATGCACCGCGAGGAGGTGTATGTGCTGCGCCGACACGGTCACCGCTCGCTGTCGCGCCGCTACTCCTGAAGCGCACGATCGTGCGCTTCGCCCAGTCGAGCACTGGGGTCATGCCGTGCAAGCCACGGCATGCCCAGCACCATATCGAACTTATCGTCTAAGTCAAGCACGAAAAGTTCATCCACGAACTTCTTCTCTTCATACGAGAAGCGTGCGCGTACTACACGCTTCTCGGTCCTAACAACGACACCCGTTGCTAGCCTTACTTCTAATAGACTTCGAGGTAGTTCCACTACCTCGAAGTCAAGCCTCGCTAGGCTCTGCAGTCGAACAAAGTTGCTCGACGCACCACAATCCACTAATGCTCGAAGAGACCTCTCTCTCTTCGAGTTAACCTTCAGGATGACAAGGTTTGGCTTGTCATCTTTCTTCTTGCAGTGAGAGTGACTCTCACTGGGGCAGCAGTCTTTGATACAGTGTGTCCGATGTCGGCACGCTCGACTGTATTTACATAGCCACCTTAAAGCATAACTTGCAATGTGTCCAGTAGTGCACTTGTACATCATGAACGAGCAATGACGTCACCAAGCATCCTGCTCGCAGTTCCGATGGCGGGCAGCATTTTTCAAATTCCGTCGAGCTGAAATCGATTTGGGTATTTCTATTGAGTGCGTAATTCTGCGTATTGCAATCAATAATGTCTTTGTCGTGAAAGGATGTACCACATGCCCGGCAGGAAGCAGTTGCTGGAGGGGTTGATCCGGGAGGGGGGGCACATCACTTTTATGATGTGGTGTTTGCTTTGACCAAACTGCACTGGGGGGAGGGGGTCACGAGTGGGACGTCCTCTATGCCAGTTAGCAAGTGCACGCGCTGCCCGATTTTCTTTATGTAACTACTTCTCGTCAATCTAGAGGACGGTATGCATCTCACAAAACTCGTAGTCCCCGCTTCTCACCTGGATTGCAGTCGCGCTATCTTGTGCGTTGTTGTGACAAACTATACTCGGTTTTCAAAATTATGCACACGCACCTAAGAAACGAAGTGCGCTACAGATTAGAAGTTATAGAAATGTACCACCTGTACCAGTTGAAGTTTTTTTTCGGCATCTTCAAGCCAAGGGCGTGCATACTGGGCCCAAGTGACCCCTTGAAGTCATATTTAGTCTCTCGCCAACGTCAACCCGGCGAGTCAACTTACTCAAGACTGTCTGTATACTTCGGCCGACCCTTCGCAAATCTGTGGGTACGACACCAAAAAAAGACGCATCGTGCCTTTTCGCTCAGCTACATTTCAAAGGTCGATATGACGCATCCTGGTAGACAGCCTTAACCCCTCCAAACTGGATGGTTTTGACCTTCTTAAACTGCATTATGCAGCACGACCATACTACGAATTTGTATAGAGTATCGCTAAAAGGGTTTGGTAAATGTGCACACACTCGATGATGACCAGGACATGCCCTCCTTAACCGGCATATTGCAAGACGAATGATATCCCAATCGTGCAGACTAAGCAGCTTAATGCTGCAGACGGACCGTGTGGCGTCGCGCAGAGTCCGTGTGCACTTGGGCAGAGTGTGCACTTGGGCACAGACTAGTCACTCATCGAGAAAATTAAGACGATTTTTGTGAAAACCAGAATGTATACCAAAGCCAAGTCAATAGGTATCACAATCAAATCATTTCCACAAACACATGGAAACATCATTCATACTGAATTCTATATGTAATTGTGGGAAGGCGAATAACGTTCTATGTCGTGAAACTGACAATCAAGCAATCATTGAGTTCATTCAGCTGTCTTAGCTTATCTTACATAATGCTTCATACGTTCTACGCATTATGCAACAAAAGATCGGTGAATTATGCTGCCTACTCGACTTCGTCCGAGGCATCATGGGCCCTTCGCTTCTTTCTTGGTGATGGTGTTCTCACACCTGTAGACCCCTCTTCGGACATTTGTTGCCCTCGAACGCGCATGCGAATACGCCCAGACCGTTCCGGCGGAATCAGGTGGCCGTTTTTCCAGTCGCGATGCCAGATATCTCAACACGTGACTGCAACTCCGCGAACTTTTCGATGAGCTCGAAGACACAAGAATATAGGGCCCTCCTTCCTGCACTGCGTGCAATAGTACGAAGACGTCTTGGCCCGCTCCTTCCCCTTCTTCAACGTAGAGCACACCTTGCACGCATATCGATAGCGCTTGTTCTGAGTATCTTGGTCTTGAAAACGCTGCATCTGCCGATCGACGTGCCCACCTTCCTCGCCCGTACTTGATCTCAGCTGCTGGGACCGTTCTGTGGTAGCTGCTGACGGCACCCCAAACTCATTGCCCTCATACATGCCAGACGCTTGGAGCTGACAAAGCTGTAAATGCAAAGTCTTCATATACGCGACGTGAGACATAGGTTTTTCTTCTTTGTTCTTGTAGAACTCCTTGTGGATAATGTATCCATTCACAATCGCTATATCTATTAGCCCCAATGCAAGTGACTTGTAGTACTTTGGAAGCGCACTGCGCGCTGCAGCGAGTAGCGCTAAAGACGAAGCTGATTATGCACGTCCACGCCGGATTATCGGTCGCTGGGTGTACTCGGCCTATTGCCGAGGCGGGAGCCGGTGTGGATGCGGGGTCTGGTACCGGTACAGGGTCCAGTGTCGATGCCAGCGTCGTGGCGGGAGCTGGTGTCGATGCCGGTATCGACACGGGTTCCGGCGTCGATGTTGGTGTCGTTGCTGGAGCCGGTGTCTGAGTAGCCACAGCTGCCACAGCTTCAAACACGACAAACCCATATCACTTAGTCTAGGAAATATACGACACTAAGCTTTGCAACTTACTGTTCACGTAGTACTCGAGCACAGCCTCTGTGCCAGCAAAAAAAATCAAGGTCTTCTTGCCCCTTAGGGTCGCCACCAGGTCGCACATATCGGTAGCGATTGTCAAGACTGCGTGCTGGTGCCTTCTTTGACGTCCATCCCTGTGCCCGTAGCTCGCGCCAGACAGACTTGAACGCAAGATCATGCGAAGAAGATTTTTGCCGCGTGGGCCTGCCATCAGACACTTGTGCGGAAGCCAGCGAGTTCTGAAATGAAACGGATGGTTGGCGGTAGCGGCATCGACCTGTTCACAAGCATATCGAACCTAGTGAATAGCACAATTTGAAAAAAATGGGTGACAAGTTTATGTGCCGTGCAAGATATTTGCCGCTCTTTTTGATATCTTGAGCTCTGTATGCCTCTGGTTCGGGTACTACACAGGCGCCTAAGCATCTGCGCCAGCTGACAGCCTGCTTGGCCGCCGGACATCGCTTGTGGCGATCGCCCCACCCCCATCCTGCTACACATGATGACGTAGCTCAGCGGGAGAGCGCGGAGCTTGGCTCCGAGAGTGTTGGTTCGACTCCAACTGTCATCTAGCTTTACAAGGGGTGGAGGCTTTCCGTGAAAGCTGTTGTTCCAAGGATCTTGATGGTGGTTTCAGCAAAAGGTTTGGCAGTGCTCTGATAGCTACTATATTGCTGAGCATATTCTATCACGGTGTACGAGTCATTCTAACCACATGTAATAGACGTTGTTTTACCGATTAGGTTTCTGTGATTACTTGTGGCCATGTAGATACACTTACGGGCTTGTGTGTACGATGGGCTCCTAAGGCATCTTGGCGATCAGGATCACGGATTATAGCGGCGCGGCGCAGCTGAAGATGGTGCGCAAGTTTGTCGTTAAGCGCGCCGTTCATGTGCAGCGCGTGAAGGTGCTTGCGGATAGCTGTGGAGCCGCGCGACTTGATCTCGCGCGCGTTGAGGAACGCTAGCACGGCTTCCTCCACTTTTTCCCCGAGCGCCAAGACTTGATCGCGATAGTCGGCGGTGCTTGGGTCCAGCTTCAATTCGTCAACGACGAACAGCTTCATCAAGGCGACGAGCTGCTTAGCGTTCGGCCGCTGTCTCTTCGGTGCGTCAGCCATCCAGCGTGGCTCCTGCGCGTACCACGCGAACCATGTAGCGTGAAGGTAAGCCACCGACGTCCGTCTGTGCTTTGGTTTGTCTTATTGTTCACTTGGTTCCTGCTGACGTTTGTTGCTCTTGTCTTGTGGTGGGGCTCCTTCCATTTTGGCTTCTAGGATATCCATGCGCTCGTCCTGGCGCATGATGTGCTGCAATAATTGGTCAATCACACTGCTTTGATGCTCGATGATCTTGCTCTTGTTGCTTGGTTTCTTGGGCGAGTGTGGTGCTTCGTGGCTTGGCTTGGTTTTTCTTTTCCTCAGACAGCAAGGTGCGACGACCACGCGAGCAACTCGGCGACCGAAGCTCCAGCGTTGACAACGGCAGCCTCCATGCGCATGACAGTAAGGCCATTGGCTTGGATCTCCTTCATCCGTGGGTAGTGCAAGATGAGGTAAGCTGTGAGTACATCGGCCACTTGCTGACTCAGGTTGTACATGGAGCTCTCCATCTTGTAGCAGGTCGTGAACAGTGAGCGCTGGAAAGCGTTGATCTTCTCCATTGTCTCCGCGTCAAACGCTGTCAAGTTCATTGTCTTCACCTCGGCCTCCGTGGTGTAGCCGCTAAGTGCCTTGCTAATCATGTGATCTTCTTTGCTTGTGTTGAAGATGTAGTTGAAGCCCTTGTTTGTTGTACTCATGTTCCAGGCGCCTCGATCGAATATCCAGCGATGCGTCAGCCTATGGCAGACGTTTACATGCTGCGCACCGCCCCGTCGGAATGAATGCGAGGTAAGCGCATCTACGACTCCAGCTGAGGGCGCGACGCGATCAAGCAGGCGGTTGACGTGAGAGTAAACGGTCGGAATGGAAACAGCAGTCTTCGGTTTAGCAGCGACGGACGTCGGAGCGGCGGAGGCAAGCGCGGTAAACTCTTCGGGATGGTTCAGCACCTCCACCAGCGGGGTCACCGGCGTCAGCGTGACGGTAGCCCCAACCGGGATCTCCGGCAAGTTGTCAATCAGAGTGACGGACGGGGCAGTCTGTGTGTGGTGTGCGCAATAGCGACGGCATGGAGTGGGCAGGTAACGAAGTCTGCGTCTGGGAACAGCGACAGCCCCTGCTCCTCCAACGTCTTTATGCGGATGAAGCGTACGAAGAACACTTCAGCGGCGTTAACGGAGAGGTTCTGCTTGCGAACGAGCGACAGGTCCGACGCTCGCCCCCAAACAGGTACCACAGCAGACACAGCAACGCAGCGTCTTGGTAGTCACTAGAAGAGCTTACATTCTTATACAAATACGTCATCATCTTGTTTAAGTCACGCTTTGAACACGGCGGTGCGTTGTTGACTACCTTTCCATCTCTTTTCATACAGAAGCTGTCAAACGTCTTTCCCATGCTAAGCAATTTTGCTTCGACAATGTGTCGTTGCACAGGGAAGAGCTCAAACAGCCACATTTTGCATTGCCTGAAGTATTGCATAGCGGTGTTCCGGGCAAGTGTTTACCCTTCTTACCCACGTTAAATGCAAGATACATTCCAAACATATCTAATACAGACACAAAACATTTACCTGCAGCGTCTTGTTCAATGCATCGCTTAACATAGTCAAACTCTACCTGCTCACATTTAACAAATGCCATAAAGGCACTTATTGCAGTGTCTTTGGCACGCTTAGTGTTGCCAGGCTTGAGCTCGTCCAAGCCCATCCTTGGCGACGTGGTCGGATAAGTTGCAAATATGCAAGTGATATGCCTTGCACTTAGTGGTTGCATGGCGATACACATATTTTATCGGCCCCTCCGACCCGATACTTCGGAACGGCTGGTGTATAGGACCTACCTTGTAACGGGGCCAAGCTGGCCGGGCCCTCCCCTTTCTGGGAATAAGGAGAACTGACAGTCAGGAACCGATTGTTCTCCTTAGTGTTTGACACACCAACTGTGTGTCACACACCCGGACCTCCGAATAGAATATTCCGTCGGGGCGTCTCCGGGATGTCATATTCCTGCCCGAAGGGTCGGCCATACTTAAGAGGTTAGGGGTCCCTCAGACCAGTCATACAAGATACACAAGGATTCATTATGCAGATAGAAAGCAGTAGATAGCGACCTAAAACGGAGTGTTATTAATACAGTCGGTTAACATCTAACCTTGGAGTGTGTAAGTCGATAGCGACCGGGAAGGCCAGGCCTTTTACATACGATAGTGCAGTGACGCCCGGCGTCTGCCCAGGTTAGCGCGTTACGCTTCCTTATCGCTACGGTGCGTGTGACCCCGTCACACTTGGTAGCACTTGTAGTCAATCCCGCGACCGGCGCGGTTATCTACAATCAAGGTCTCACTGGGTATGGAAGACTCAGGGAGTCGGTTGCCGACCAGGCAGGACTTTCCTCATCTCACGGATGCCCATTGGGCGACTTTGGAGAAGATGGTCAGCCTCCTGGGCGAGGCAGCCTTCGCTGGATTTCCCAACCTCTCGGCAGAGCAGCAGAAGGCGCGCGTGGATCGCTTCGACAAGTACGAGTCGTCGCTGGTTGCTCACGTGAGCGCTGCTGCGCAAGAAGCCGCTCGTGCGGCGATGCGAGCTGAGGCACAGAGTGCGGCACAGGCGTCCGCCACGAACGGGGCCTCGTTCGCTGCGCGTCTAACCACGACGAAGCCCGTGAAGATGTCGATCCCGACGTTCGACGGCAAAGATTCCGACAGTCTCG
>BSXT01001503.1:0-59811 GCA_030267785.1 Phytophthora fragariaefolia
TAACTACATACGTTAGATTTGTATCAGTGCTTGCTTGTGTCAAAAAGCATATCCCCGGTACCGAAAAATCCTAGGAGCTGATCCAATATCTGACGCACAGTGATCAACCTAGCGTGGGCAAAACCCGTCGCAATCGTTCACTATCCCGGTCATGGCTGCATCAGCCACCTGAATGTTGTAAGGTCTAGAGTGCACGATTTTCCATCAGTTTGGTTCGGTTGAAGTTCCTTTACAACATTCCAAGAGCGTGTTTTCTCAATCGGATTTTCGATGTGAGTTCGCTGCATACAACAAGCGTGCACACCATGAGTTCGTACAGCGTCACAATCGAGATGAAATTGATCGCATAGAGGCGAGTAAACGAGGACTGTGGTAGGTTTATTTTAGTACTATCGATAGTTAGTCTTAGTACTAAGCATGCACAGGTGAATTAGTAGGGATATACTAAATTTCAAAACGTGAGGTGGCCGTAGTTAGTCTTAGTACTAAAGGTGCGAAACCCTCACTACTATCGAACCCTGATCGCACGGCTTCGTCTTCAAGCGCTAATTGAGCGAAGTCCGTTTCAGCAAGATAAATTGGCAAGGAATTGTCGTCCCACACAAGCAATGAACACATCTACTACGTACATCTAGTATCAAAAATGAAGTGAACGGACAACGTGCCAGTTTCATGAGCTTCATTCGATTGTTTTAGTGTACATGCATGTATCGTTGCTCTATTAGCTTGACGTTACTGTAGACAATGCCTTCAGCCATGCCTATACTAACGACCTTGCAATGCTGTGTTGCAAAGGTGACGGCAAGGATTGGGCATTACCTAGATGCTTACTCCCACTCGATCGTGGCAGGCGGCTTGGACGAGATGTCGTACACGACACGGTTCACGCCACGCACCTCGTTAATGATGCGGTTGGACATACGGCCAAGCACCTCGTAGGGCATGTGGTACCAGTCGGCCGTCATGTAGTCCGACGTGCTGACGGCACGGACGGCGATAACCTTCTCGTACGTGCGGCCGTCTCCCATGACACCCACAGACTTGACCGGCAGCAGGACACAGAAGGCCTGACCGGTAGTCTTGTAGTGACCGCTGTTGCGCAGCTCCTCGATGAAGATCGAGTCAGCGTGACGCAAGGTCTCCAGAGCCTCGGGCGTGATCTCGCCAAGCACACGGATAGCAAGGCCCGGACCAGGGAACGGGTGACGCCACACGCTCGGCTCGTCGATACCCAGGGCCATTCCGAGCTCACGGACCTCGTCCTTGAACAGCTCGCGCAGAGGCTCAATGAGCTTCAGGTGCATCTTCTCAGGCAGACCGCCAACGTTGTGGTGAGTCTTGATCGTAGCAGAGGGGCCCTTGTATGAGATGCTCTCAATCACGTCCGGGTAGAGCGTACCCTGCAGCAGGAAGTCCACGGGGTGTCCGATACGCTCGGCCTCCTCCTGGAACAGCTCAATGAATAGGTTGCCAATCGTTTTACGCTTGGTCTCCGGCTCAGTGACGCCCTTAAGCGCAGCCAGGAAACGGTCCGACGCGTTAATGCACTTGAGGTTGATGCCCAGCTTGGTCTGAAGACGGTCAACGACCTCGGTGGCCTCATCCTTACGCAGCAGACCGTTGTCAATAAGCACGGCGTGGAAGCGGTCACCCAGAGCACGCTGGAGGAGGACAGCAGCCACGGACGAGTCGACACCGCCGCTAACAGCGCCGATGACGTGGCCCTCGGGGCCGACGGTCTCGCGCACCTCCTCGATGAAGGCGTCAGCGATGCTGCGCATGTCCCAGTCCGTAGGCGAGTTACAGATGTTAACCACAAAGTTGCGCAGGATGTCCTTGCCGCGCGGGCTGTGCGTCACCTCCGGGTGGAACTGGATGCCGTAGAACTTGCGCTCCACGTTGACGATCGCGGCGTGCTCTGAGTTCTCGGTCGTGGCGATGTCCACGAATCCGTCGGGCCTGGCGTGCAGCTTGTCGCCGTGGCTCATCCACATCTGGAACTCGTCGGGCAGTCCCTCGAACAGGCCGCCGCAGTCGACGCCACTCTTGCGCGTGACGATAGCCTTGCCGTACTCGCGGTGCTGCGAGGGCGCCACCTTGCCGTTGTTGGTGAAGGCCAGCTCCTGCAGGCCGTAACAGATGCCGAGCACGGGCAGCTTCTGCTCCTCGATGAGCTTCCACACCTCGGGGTCCACGTGGGGCGCGCCCTCATCGAACACGGACTGCGGGCCGCCCGAGAGGATGATGCCCGTGAGCTGATGCTGGCGCAGCTCCTTGGCGCTCACGAGGCACGAGTAGAGCTCGCAGAACACGTGCAGCTCGCGCACGCGGCGCGCAATCAGGTGGCTGTACTGCGAGCCGAAGTCCAGGATCGCCACCTGCTTGCGGTTGGTCACGGGGGAGGCGTCGGCCATGATGCACGGGGTCGGAGCAGTGCTCGGCGTGTTCAGTTCTGGGCCTTTGACAGCCACCGGAGACTGACGTACCGAGGGTGCTCCCAGCCAGCCAACCCCAGCCAATCAGCGTGCGCACTGGGCGGACATGGCTACATGTAGCCATCCAGCAGACCAATCGGGACGCAGCTCAGTCCGAAAGGACGTCCACTCCTAGTGGATCCTGGGGACGGGAGGACGACACGTCCGCCGCTGCAGCTTGGCGCAGCGCCGCGATGCCCCGCGCCGACACGCGCGGGTTCTGCAGCAGCGCGAGGGTCTCCAGCCGCGAGGAGCCCAGCGCAGGCGCCACGTAGCTCAGCACGCCGCGGTCCGACAGCGCGTTGCGGCTCAGCGCCAACACGCGCAAGCCGCTGCCCGCCAGAAGCGCGCGCGCCAGAGCGGGGCACGCGGCGTCCGCGACGTGGTTCCCGCTGAGGTCGAGCTTCCAGAGCGCGCGGTTATGCGCCAGCGCCTCGAAGAGCGCGGCGGCGCCGGCGCTGCCCACCGCGCAGCGCTCCAGCACCAGTTGCTGCAGACAGCTTGGGCTCTGGGCCACGGCGCAGGCGAGGGACACCACGGAGGCTGGTGCCAGCGGCACGTTGGCCAGCACCACGGACACGAGCGCCAGGCTCGAGCTGCGCCGACTGCGCTGCAGGATGGCGGCGAGGAGAGACGCGGACGCTGGGCGGAGAGGCGCGTTGCACAGGATGAGCGACTGCACTGGACACGACGCGGTCGTGCTGCTCGAGCACACGTCCAGCGCCTCGACCACCAGCTCGTTGAGGTTGAGCGGAGACGAGCTTGAGGCTGTGCTGCTACTCCAAAGGCCACCACCACCGTCGACAATTACGCTCGTGGATAGCGATATCAATTGCCGGAGCTGAGGGCCTATGAATACCGTGCCGCCACTATATGCAAGGGTGTTTACCGAGACGAATGAGTATGATAGTGTGCGCGGAATTCGGTCTCACCTACCTGTATGAAAGCTGGCATATTCCGGTCTGGCGTATCCGGTTGAGCAGCGTGTAAAACAGCATCGACGGAATCTCAGCACGCTAAGTTCATGGCATGCCGGTGTTAACGAAGCATGATGCTGCGCACGGGCTGATAAATTTCACGAGCTTACCTCTTCAAGCGTGGGCATCTTGCCGATCTTGCTTCCAGGAGCAGTGTCTGGCTTACGGTGTCCGCTGACAGGTGTGATCTCTCTGGATCCGATTAGTGATGAACTACGCACACGCAGTACGCTCTTTTCGAGTAGCGCCACTGCCTCCCATTGACGGAAACAACGTTCCAATGGCTTTTGATATGCTGTGGCCAAAAGTTGTGCTTGTGCTGCCTTTTTGGCCATGATTCCTCGGGCTTGGCGCTGGGCTCGATGACGTCGAAAGGTGCGCTGTACCAAACAAGCTGCCTCATGTTGCTTTCGCCGTCTTTCTAGAGCCGATTCTCTCCAACCATTAAACAAGCGGCGTGCTCGCTGAAGTGCTATCTTCCTCGCTGCCTTTTCACCGCGTTGGGCAGCAACTGAGTATCGATCAAGGGTACTGAGGTACCTACGGCGCATCAACCAGCATCTTAGTCGACGTTGGATTTTGGTTGCTGCTTCATGACGTCGAACTCTTCTTGCGTTACACACAGCACGAAGTTCCCGGAAGAAACTTCTTGCCAGATTGTAAAAGCTCTGCTGTAGTCTGCCCAGAAGTCGACGCTGAGCTGCCCTCTTACCGAGTACGCAAAGCATTCGAGAACGTTTTTGTTGATGCTTCCACCAGTGTTGCAACTGAAATGCTGCGGCATCACGTTGGCGAATATACCGTGAAAGTGCCAGTAGACACGACCATAAAACAATATCTCGAGGCTGGCCTTTCAACCTACTGCCAAATATTAGGTGCCCGTCAATCAACACTTCTGCGGTTCGGCGTCGACGTAGCCGTTGGCGACAGCGAAAACCACGAAAAAGTCCTTGTATGATTATCACTGCTTCATTTTGCTTTCGATGGTACTCTAGGACGTGCTGATGGAGCATATCGAATCCTGTTTGCAAAAGCTGAAATTCGCGTGACTGAGTTAATTTTGAAAGAACATTGAGGGTTCGTCGGCGACGTGCGCGAAGTCGTTTAGCTAGTCGCCGGGCGATAGCGCCGCGAATATGCTTTTGAATTGTGATAACTGCACCACGTTTGCGCAGACGGCGAACAAGCGCGTGGTTTGCAAGTGCCCGCCAAGAGGTCAATAAGATTTGCTCTCTTCGATCAGAAAGGATGCGATTCATTGTGGTAATTGCAGCTCGATGGCGCCGAAGCTCCAGATGATATCGACGTACAGCTAACTTTGAACGGTATCGGCGTTGGATGAGCTGTGAAGCCCAGTCGCGTTCACAACGAGCTTCAATGACCTCGGTATGCCAAGCTTGAAATACGAGTGTGATCAATGACGTTAGCTTCCGTGCGATGTGCTGTTGCAAAATAGTATATTGCTGCTGACGCAACAGCATCAGCTGAAAGCAGAACTTGCGGCTACGCCAAGCGCGAACTTGCCGCTGAATTCGTACAGCAGCATCGAGGCGCTCTTGTTTCTGGTTGGAAACGAAGATCCGCCATCTGCGTAAGATTCCTAGTCGACCAAGTTCTGCACGTCGACCGGCAAACTTAGCTAAAAGAGCCTCACGCTCAATTTTCCGTGCTCGAAGTGCTCGAAGCTTGCGCTTATCCCGCGCAATATGAAGCAAAGATTGGATCTTTCTCGCAGCAGCATTCAACCTCAGTTCAATAAGGCGGTCATCTTGTTCACCCATGTCCACGTTTGATTGAGCTTCTCTGTCACGCTGCTTTTCGCGCAAGACTACAAGCTCCGTTCGTGCTTGAAATCCTCGCCATGCGCACTGAATTCGTATCGCCATAGCATTACGATGTTGCTCCAAAACGTAAGCAACTCCGATGCGCCATTGTGTCAACCTTCTGCATCGGCGATAAAACACTTTCATACGCGCTGCACTCTTGTGCTCCAAGGCAAATTGTGCACACCACGATGGACTGCAAATTTCCAGTAAGAAACGTTCGTGGCGGGCACTATAGTAAGTGTCACGAGGTTGTTGCAAAAGTGCTTCGGCAAAGACCCTCTCGGCAGCAAGATTGTCCCCAGTTCGCAACAGACTAGCACCTTCCAGAAGAAGTTTGGCACCAGGGAGCCCTCCTGATGCTGCTGTCATTCTGCGGCGAGCTTCACGCATTGCCAAAAGTACGAGGTGTGGTGCATTAGCTGGGCCCGCAAGCCGCTGTGCGAGATCCAACCACGTCTGCACATCTCGACACCATAACAGCGTTCGCTGCTCTTCATTTTTACGCGATGTTGTATACAGAATGTGCGCGCTTTTCTCGGAAGGCAGTACAGGCGGAAGGGCGACTAATGCTTTGTATGCTTGGGTGTACGTCTCACGCTCCAGTGCACGCATGCCAGGTACATGTGCGAGTTGTAGCGCTGCTAGGAGACTAAACTGATAGGCAGCCAAACGATACGCAAACGAGGATGACGGTCCCTGTCCTTCGGCTAAATACTGGAAGTACTGAGCGCTCTCTCGATGTCGTCCAAGTACCGAAGCTGTGAGTGCCGACAGGAAAATTGCTTCATTAAGGTGCGGGGACGACGGATACCCCTCCACTAACAGCGTACACACGGCAAGCGCTCCCCGGTATGACCCAAACTCGATGTAAAGTCGTACAAGAGCAAGGAGCAGTTCTGGACTCGACTTGCTGTTTGGGTACTCCATCGCAATAAGGAATGTACTATACGCTTCTTGAAGAAGCTGGGCATGCACTGACTTGACATCACCCTTTCTGGATTGCTTCAGCTCTGATACTGACTCCAGAATGGAAGGCATGTGGAGCGCTCTGACGTGAGCCTCCCATAGCTGGAATTGAGTGAGCGCTAGCTCAACCCAAAGTTTTTCAGAGTCGCCCTCTCGCTACAGATATTGGATCAGTATAGGGCTTTGGTGCAAGAGGGGCATTGTAGCTTACCTCGATGATACGCTCCAGCGCTTCCGCTGCATGCTGGTATAAGCCATCGTGCCGGTCCTGAAGTGCTTGAGCGTACTCTGTTTTGGACTCTTCGCTTGAGAACGATAAATTGATCTCATCCTTTGGGACTGTTGTAGCCGTACGAGAACGCTTCATTGTGTTAAGAGGCCGATATCGCCTTCTCTATGTCGTAGTAACTTCGTTCGCTACTGACCCGGTCGACGGAGTGGGAATGCATGTGTTATACTGGGACGACAGCTTTAGCTGCGTCTGAAGATAGTGATGACGATATTTCGCAACTCGCCGACTAACCTTGACGCCGAATTTCTGCCAACGTCTCCGTATTGGGGGCTGCGTAGGTTACAGTTGTGAGCCCGGCTTTCATCAGTGGTCTGTTGAACGCTGCTACGCATCAAAAATGCGTAGTGAGTATTAACTAGGTCATTGGTGTAGAAAAGGATAGTCACCTTGCTGGGGTTACGTTTCACCCGCAAATATAAACCAACGTATCAATTATTTCCACTGCTGCCCTCCTGATTTCTGCTACTCAGCGGTGCTAGGGAGAGGTTGTCGATCTCGCACACGATACGAATACTCTTGCTACGCACTTCCATCAGCTCCGGTCCACGCACATGCGCTTTAATAAGTTTAGCCATTTCCAAGAACGGAGTTATACCTGCGGCGCGGCGAGCTGACGTACCTCGCGGCAACTTTCGGCTTTGATCATCAAATTCCAGTTGCTGTTCGGTTTTATTCGCCTCACGCTCAAGCGAACAGAAAATACTACGACAGGGTCGATCCTTGGAGTGCTCGGTATGCACAGGCTGAACGAACTCTTCCATGCGCTCTATCCACGAGGCCACAAATAGTGGATCGGTCAGGTAACGAAGCTGGTCAACGTCGCTAAAATATTTCTGAATGAATCCTGCAAGACTAGGATACTGAAGCTCGAGGCTGAAGTCCTTTGTACTTCTTGTGAAAAGTAGCAACTTCTTCCAGGCAATGTCTGCCCAGCGCGGCGAGCTTAGAAGTACACCAAGAGGTTTTACGCATGGCTCACTTAGCGTTGTTGTTAATGAAATGGAGCCTTTCACCATATCTCCAAGAGAACCTTGCAGAAAGCGATGTCAGTATCTACGTGTGAAATGCTTCCAAAAGAGATTTCGCTATGCTACCTACCAATTCCAAGCTGGCGAATCACTTCAAGCAACTTCGTAGCCGGATAACTTGCGTAGGTCTCAACAAACTGTTCAAAAGATATCGTCGACACGCCACCGAATATCTCGGCTACTGTGCCTTCTAGCAAAGCCTCCTTTCCGAGCGCTTGCTGAAAGGCATTAAATTTTTGCAAGCTCCATGTACCACTGTGATCTGCATCGAACAAATCAAAAATCATCCTCATGGCGCGTTCACGATTCTGTCTTTTTCCAAGATTGTGGAGAAGGTCTCCCATATCCCGTGAAGCATTTATGATATCCATCAGTGATAGATCGAGCTCGCTCAACACAAAAAAGCTTCGAATCCCAGCCGCAAAAGATGTACCCGTACATTCCTGTGGGGGATGGAAGCTGTTACATGCCCCTGTTTCTTGAAAAAAAAATTGGAGCGATAACTCACTTACCTCTACACTTGAAACAAAGTCTTCACGAAAGTAGATGCAAACGCGAAGATACTTGCCAAGGAGTGGTTCAATGCTTCCATCAGTCCGTACCTCCGAATGCACGGAAACTGTAGCACTCATATTCAAAACTGTTGATAAGCTAATAAATATGATGCGGAAAGACAAACCTGAGTAACGTACCCGAGCATTTTGTCCAGAGCGACGTGAATAAGGACCAAACTTGTTCCTGTTGTAGTGCTTTCTCTGTTGATGACGCCAAATCAATTCCATCTTCATCTGCCAGCACGCAATGCAAATAATGATAAAGCAAATATGAACTTTAATATGGGTGCAGAAATTACCTGAAATTTCTGGATTCAGCAAGAAGTTGATGACCAAGCACATGACTTCTTCGTCGACATTATCTGGTTGACTATCGTCACTATCATAATCAAGTTGAGTTTCCTCCTTGGACTTGGCTTTGCCGCCCTTAGATTTCGCGTCGCCAGTTGTGCTACTTGGTGGATGGATCCCCATTCGAAAACGAATATTTTTGCTGGGAGCCCCACCGGCACGCCTCACAATTGTGGAGCTCGTTGAAGACCCCCCTAGCGCAGAAGGCCCACCAACTCGGATGGTGACACTCCACTGGAGCTCGCCGTCATCACTATCGGGAGCTTGCACGAAATTTCGTAAACTTTCAACAAGACGGTTTTTAGCTACAGTCGTTCGCCGACGAGCTTCAGACCCGAGAGCTTTTGTCGTCCTTCGAACAAGTGCTGAAAGTATGGAATTCATTTTCTTCTCAATTTTCTGGGTTGTGACCACGAAATAATTGCCCACAATTTCCCACAGCGTCTCAGGTCTTTCTTGTCGTCGATTTTGTATCCATGTTTTCATGACACGCAGGATATCACCACAGCGTACAAGTCCAAACTGGTCCACTGCCATATCCCTCACAAGCGCTGCAGCCTAACGAAAAATGAGCCAAACATTTTTTAAATGAATTCTTCTTCCATCGATTGTAGGGCAAGTACTTAGGAAATCGTGTAAGTAGAACAAACCTCGTTCAGTGAAAGTGAGAGTCCGCCATCCGAAACAACACAAACCAACCGCTGAATGGTTCGTGCATCAACATATTTTTTTACCTCAACTGCTGACAACGCTCGCATCGATTGTCCTGATCCCTTGGGACGGGGCGGGCATATTACACTTTGGAGCCTACGCGCGAAGGCTTCAGCGGTAATTGACGTAGCTGCCAGTGTTTGTCGAGTTTCGGAAACTTTATTGGGCCCAACACCGAGGGAGACTGCTGCTACAACCCTTCCCTTTTCCTCTGAAAAAAATCACGGATACCAATAATTGCAAGAATTAGTCAAGCAATGACGCAATGCGTGTTTAGTTTGAGTTCACACCTGCCACTGCCACGCGGGCTGCCTGGAAGTCCAGATAGGCCATATTGGCCAAGAGTTTTCCCTGCTGTATCAACAACTCGTCGGAAGACGTCGCTACACCCTGTGTGCATGGTACGAAAAAGTAAAGATACTTCAGATCTGGATGAACTGCTCTCAACTGTAATCAAAAACCTCCCTACCGCTTCAAGATCGCTCATGAAGAACAGAATCTCGGGATCTGCGAGAGCTTTATTGACAACACTTTGCCGCAAAACCTCGTCGTTGTCTCCAAACAAGCCTAGGACACATCAATGAGAAATATCATCAGATCGAACGCACGGCCACGTACACGTTCTTGGCTTCGTACGTCGGATCAGCGGTTTCATAGTGGCTTCCTGCAAGACGTCCGCTTCCGGAGCGAACATCTTCAAGCCCCTGGCCGCTGCCGAGATTACCATGGCCAGCTCGCACTTGTTGAGCGTCTTGAGACCCCCGTTATCCAGCAGCGACAGCACAACTGCAGCGGCAAAAGAGCAGCAACGTCGTCGTCAGAGGCCGTCCGCCTCCTCGCACGGCGCCTGCGCCGCCTCACACTCGAGCTTCTGGGGCTTCTTGGCATCCACGAGCAGCGCCAGGCCGCTGAAGAAGTCCATGGCCGCCAGCTTCCGCGCGCCGCGCAGGTCCAGCGCCTCGAACATGGCCAGCAGCTGCCGCTTGTCCTTGTCCGGGCACAGCGGCCCCACGATGGCCTGGAAGACGGGGAACGGCAGGAAGAACTGGGCCGACGGGTCGGCCCGGCGGCGGTGTGCCTCCTGCTGGAAGCGCAGGTGCAGCTGCTCCAGCTCCGCCCACGCGGGCGGCACCAGCGGCCGCAGCTTCCAGCGCACGCCGCCGCCGCCCTTCGACTGGCTCACGCCCATATTACGCACTGCGACTTCAACATGGCAACACTCCATTTGATTGGCCAAAATAGATGTGGAATTTTGGCCAATGATGATGATGCTGACGATGGATTTTCCTTGAGCTTTCAGCGTTACAGGGACACAGACAGTCACACACTGCGCTGCAGTGCCACCAGAGCCGCCGCCGCGATGGAGAACAAGTTCATCCCGCAGGCGATCGAGATCGTGACGCGCGCCATCAATGAGGACAACAGCAAGAACTACCAGGAGGCCTTCGTGCTGTACAAGAAGGCGCTCGAGCACTTCATGGTCGGCGTCAAGTGTACGTCAGGGGCTGGGCGGCGGCTTCAAGGCGGAGCGCGCTGACCCGCCGGAGCTGTGTCGTGCTGTGCGGTGTTGTGCCGCCCCTGCAGACGAGAAGAACCCGACGTCCAAGGAGATCATCATGAAGCGCGTGGAGGGCTACATGACGCGCGCCGAGCAGCTGCGCGGCATGCTGGAGAAGGAGAACCAGCCCAAGGCCGTGGCCGCGGCGGTGGACATGGACAAGTGCGTCCCGGACTCAGGAACGAGGCGCTTGTCGGTGGGGTTAGTCACACTGACACTGCTGTGTGCAGAGGTGAAAAGGAAGATGACGACGAAACGGACGCGGAAACGGCCAAATTGCGCGGCTCATTGGCCTGTACGTGGTGCAATGATAGGTTTCGCGTTGTCACTGCATACAGCTAATAGGGGTGCTTGCCGGTGGAATTGGGGGACCTGTAGCGGCGGTCGTCTCAGAGAAGCCTAATGTCAAATGGGACGACGTCGCCGGGCTTGACGCTGCAAAGGAGGCGCTGAAAGAAGCTGTGATCTTGCCTGCAAGGTTTCCGCAACTCTTTACGGGGAAGCGCCGGCCCTGGAAGGGCATCCTGCTCTACGGGGTAGGCTTTGTGCTTGCTCTTGACCCTTAATTATACTTTACTTTAACTTATTGTTGACTGTACAGCCACCGGGTACGGGTAAATCCTACCTTGCGCAAGCTGTTGCAACGGAAGCGGATGCAACATTCTTCGCCGTGTCATCCTCCAGTTTGGTGTCCAAGTGGCAGGGCGAAAGTGAAAAGTACGTCAGAAAAACGTCTGCTGGTACTTAACATAGTGTTGTTAACCTGTTCTACGAATGGTGGCAGGCTGGTGAAAAACTTGTTCGAGATGGCTCGCGAAAAGAAACCCGCTATCATCTTTATAGACGAAATTGACTCGTTGTGTTCGAGTCGATCTGAGGGCGAGAGCGATTCTACACGCCGCATCAAGAATGAATTTCTCGTGCAGATGCAAGGTATTGGTAACAATCATGATGGCGTCCTTGTTCTTGGAGCTACCAATGTACCGTGGGAGCTAGATCCGGCCATGCGACGACGGTGAGCTTTTAACTTGTTATTTTGACGTGGGGAATAAAGGGTTGCCGACTAATTACATCAAACGGATATCGGCAGATTTGAAAAGCGAATCTACATTCCTCTCCCTGATATTGATGCGCGGAAAGTGATGCTGGGGATTCACTTGGGTGATACACCAAACGAGTTAAGCGAAGCTAACTATACAGCGATTGCAGAGAAAACGGAGGGGTAGGATTGTGTTCGCGAGAGGACTGGCTGCACGAGTTGGCACTAACCCGTAGTCTTTAAAGCTCTTCTGGTTCAGATATTTCAGTGCTGGTCCGAGACGCGCTAATGGAGCCTCTTCGAAAGTGCCAACAAGCTCAGTTTTTTACACCGGTACGAATGTGAGAGAACTCACCACTGACGCTGAATATCTGCTGACACCTAATATCTCTACCTATGCAGTGCGATGACAAGGCACACCCAGTTCGGAATGGTCCCTTCTTAACACCCTGTGAGGACGACCCGCCCTGTGCTTATTGCCACATGAAGCTATCAACCTGCCGACCGAAGTGTCCTGACTGCAAAGCTCCTTGTCGGCGTTGCGGGGCACTGCGCATGCGTCTGTACGACCTGCCAGAGCGTGGCTACTCAGACGAAAAGCTTCGGCCACCCATGATATCAATGGTATGATCTAGTGTTGCAAGTTCTGCCTGCGTCCTCGCACACAACTAACTGCAGTCATTTTGCACCAGGGTGACTTTGAACGCGTGCTGGAGCACTCAAGTGCGACAGTTGCTTCTGACGAGCTCAATCGCTTCGTGAAGTGGACCCAAGAGTTTGGACAAGAAGGCTAGAATGACGGATGATTCCGTCGCATTCATCTCTATAACCGTGTCGATATACTACTTCGTTGCTGGCATGCGAGCATTTAGATCTTGGGCAGCGAATCAATAAGACCTTCCAACTCATCAGCAGAAAAGTGGTGCGCATCATTACAGAAATGGCATGTCAGGTCCACGCCTGCGTTTCCAACGTCTGTTGCGATCTGCTTCAGATCAGTTGCACCCATATCCTTAAGGCGCTGTGCATAATTTTCCTTGGAGCAGCGGCAGTAGTAGTCCAGCGGCACTCTCTTGCAGTTCGTATCCGTGATGTCAGCTCCAGGAATTAACTCGTTAAGGTACTCCAGCAGGTCGGCGTTCTTCTTTAGATCTCTGGCATAGAATGGGAGCTTGTCGAACACCAGTTCCTCTAGCTCATAGTGACGCTCGTGCGCCTCTGTCGGGGGCATTTTCTGGACAATAAGACCACAGCTGCGCGTGTGGTCTTCATCCGCCTCGCTGTCGATGCGCACAATGGTTGGAACCTGCTCGGACACGTCAAAGAATCGTTGCCAGTCCAGCTCAGGAACCCCCGACGCCTCGATGGACGTATTATATGGTTTGGCCGCTCCATATAGAATCTTGGAAACATGCATGTGTCCTCCACGTTCCGGTGCTCCAGCAAGAGACTCGTCGACGTAGACAGCTTTGCCTCGGACCTAAATGTCAAACAGTACCAGGATGAGACTACTGGATTACTACAACAAAATGAACCACAGTGAGCCGTACCTCTCCCACAGCCATGGCCTCCACGTAGAGCTCCTGGATGTTGGGCGTCTTGACCATCATCTTGACGCGCTCCTCACCCTTGAAAAAGGAGCTGAGCATGGCCGTGGCGGCCATGTACTCGCCCCAAAGCTTCGTCCCCTCGGAGGCAAGCGGCAGCTGCCAGCGCCGAGCCACCTCGTCCACCGCGTTGCGCGCCATCACGCCGGACACGCGCAGGTTTCCCACGTGGCAACGCACCACCACGTCGCGCAGCGGCCGCTTCCACATCTCGACGCCAAGTTGTCACCTGCCAACCGCTGATCCGATTCACGAAATTGTACCACCTCTATGGTACACGTAGTCAGGAAGTTGCCTTTTTGCGCTGCTGCACGAGCTGCCGCGCGATGTCCTGGCAGCGGACGCGGTCCTTCTCCTGCAGCTGCAGCACCTTGCACTGCTTCCGGTAGCCCAACGAATTGCCTTCGCCTGCCATGCTCAGCCGTCTGGACGATGGCTCGCGCTCCACCGTCGGGCCGCCACTTTTCTTTGTCTGCGGCGGAGGAAACAGCGAGGCCACGTCCACCCGGCCGCCGCCTGCATTTGCAATGGACGGGGGTCCCTGGGCTCTTGCAATTTTCTCACACGCTTGGATCTGCTCCCACATGTTGGGAAGACCCACAACGTTGCTGAAGCTGTCCACTTCACTGTTCTTGTCTCCTTGAAGCGGTACGTGAACCGTGGTCCGGCATCCCCGAACGGAGATATCGTCGGCGCTGAATATTCGCGCGCTGCAGCAAGAATACTTGGCAGCAGGACCGTGATCCGCAATCGAACCTGGGTGGTAGGCGCAGTCGCGTAACTCGATCATGCTGCACTTTTGCTTGCACACGCTGCAGCGAAAATACTTGGTGGAGCCCCAAATGTACCAGTACGCCGCGCTCCAGGAAGTGCTCTTGTCAGCAGCTAGCTCTCGTAAAAACAGCTCTACCTGCCACCCGGCTTTGGCTTGGTGCCATCCGATGAGTTCGCCGTGTACACCGATCTGCCGTTTCCCCTTTTGACAACCCAAGCTCTCTCTCTCTTCCATGATAAATATCAGCTCACAGTTCACACACAGCTCGAGACGGCGCCCAGCTTCTTGCAGTGCTTTAACCAGCGCGTCCACCTTCTTCCTCCGCAGCTTGGACAGGATTTTGTCCTTGGGGTCGTGCAACGTCTGCAGCTGCTCGGGCGTGCAGTTGGCCGCGATCTTGGCGACGGTGGCGTCTGACAAACACCCAAAATCCACGCGCAGCAGCACAAAGTCCTGCACGCGCGTGGCGATGAAGGCCACGCACTCCTCCACGAGCTCCTCCATCTGCAGGAACTCGGAGGACACGAGGATGGACGCGATGTTGTCGAGCGAGATGCGCGACCGCCACTCGTGGTCGGGGCGCTGGTGCATGTACTCCATGAGCAGCTCGAAGATCTCCACGTCGCAGTGCACGGAGATGTCGATCTCGTCGTGCTCGTTGGCCTCGTTCAGGTACGCCTGGAAGTACTTCATCTTGGCCAGCAGCAGGTCGCGCTGGCACGTGAACTCCTTGCTGCTCTTGCGGTACTCGTCGAACACGTGGATCACCACACTGCGCGAAGAGGTGGACGACGACGCAGCCGCAGCATCGGCAGGGGGCAGCTTACCGCCGGGCCTCATGGTCGGTCACGCACTTGCACCTGGAATGGTCCCACCCCGCGTCCTTTGGCACTTCAACATCCGACCAGCGCTCCTGTGTGCTGAAATGACAGCGCCAGATAAGTATCAGAAATACATGGGACCACGCTGCAGTCATTCCGGAGCGTGGGAAAGTCCGTCGAGGTTTTTCTCGGGCGATCGTAAAACCTCTCGGCGTTTGTAAGCGTCGATTTTCTTTGCGGAGTGTGGCCCACACCTCGCCTTCGCATTGGCTGGCCAGTACCGCGGCCCGTTCGAGAAGGGGAAACAAGGAAAGAAGCCGCATCCAGCCGCGATCCCGGCAGCCCCGTCGAGCCCCCGCGCACGCAGACCAGCAGCATGTCGTTCCCCGCAGGCAAAGCGCCGGAGCGCAAGAACTTCTTCAAGAAGGGCATCGACGCCGATGAGTCGCGCCGCAGCCGCATGGAGACCACCGTGCAGATCCGCAAGACCATCAAGGAGGACCGCATGAACCAGCGCCGCCGCATGGTACGGCCGACGCCCTCGCAGCGGCAGCGAAGATGCAGGGGGGAATTAGAAGCCAGTGGCCGGCCGTCGGGCCTCGAAGCGGCGGCTGTAGGCAGCACAGACGCTCGGTATCTTTACTCACTCGCTTCCCCCTCGTGTGGCTGCTGACGCAGGCGCCGACGGACAACGGAGCTGCGGCGGCGCCTGCCATGGGCGACGCCGGGGAGATGACGCTCATGCAGCGGGTGAGTTGCAGTGGGGGGCGCGTTTAGTCGGCGAGAAGGCGCGAACTGATTTGATGTGTCATTCCGCCCGCAGCTGTCGGATCTTCCTCAGATGGTGGCGGGCGTCCAGTCGAGCGACGCCGCCGTGCAGCTCGAGGCTGTGACCAAGTTCCGCAAACTGCTGTCCATCGGTGAGGCGGAAGATCCCGCAATCTGAGATGCCTGTGAGGACACGGGCTAACTGGTTGTTGTTCGTTGTTGTTGCTGCGTAGAGCGCAACCCGCCGATCAAGGAGGTGATCGACACCGGCGTCGTCCCCATTTTCGTGCAGTTCCTACAACGCGAGGACTTCCCGACGCTGCAGTTCGAGGCTGCCTGGGCTCTGACGAACATTGCGTCCGGCACCTCTGCGGATACCGAGGTGGTCATCAACCACGGCGCCGTGCCGATCTTCTGTCAGCTGCTGCTCTCCACGAACGACGATGTGCGCGAGCAGGCTGTGTGGGCCCTTGGCAACATTGCTGGTGACTCGATCGAGTGCCGGGACATGGTTCTGCGCTGCGGTGCCCTGCGCCCGCTCATGCAGCAGCTGACGGAGAACTCCAAGCCGACAATGCTGCGTAACGCTACCTGGACGCTGTCGAACTTCTGCCGTGGCAAGCCGCAGCCGCAGTTCGAGCTTGTGGCGCCCGCGCTCCCGACTCTGGGTCAGCTCATCTACACCCACGACGAGGAGGTGCTGACGGACGCGTGCTGGGCTCTGTCATACCTGTCGGATGGATCCAACGAGAAGATCCAGGCTGTGATCGAGGCTGGTGTGTGCCGGCGAATTGTGGAGCTGCTGATGCACCACTCTCCTTCGGTGCAGACGCCTGCTCTGCGTACGGTCGGTAACATCGTGACGGGCGACGATCTGCAGACGCAGGTCATTATCAACCTGAACGCGCTGCCGTGCCTGCGTGCGCTTCTGGAGAGCCCCAAGAAGGGAATCCGAAAGGAGGCCTGCTGGACGCTTTCCAATATCACGGCCGGCAACCAGGAGCAGATTCAGTTTATCATCGAGGCCGACATTTTCCCGTCCCTGATCAACTTTTTGTCGACGGCTGAGTTTGACATCCGTAAGGAGGCTGCGTGGGCCGTGTCGAATGCTACGTCCGGCGGTTCGGCGGAGCAGATCATGCACCTTGTCAGCCTTGGTACGTGCAGATAATTCGTGCTTGTATGACTTCATTTTGCTGACGCGTATACATTGCTGTGTACAGGATGCATCAAGCCTCTGTGCGACCTGCTTGAGGTCAAGGACGCGAAGGTGGTGATTGTGGCCCTGGAGGGTCTCGAGAACATTCTTCGTGTGGGCGAGCAGCAGAAGACCAACGACATCAACGACGTCGCGACGATGATCGATGAGGCGGACGGTGTGAACAAGATCCAGGCGCTGCAGTACCACGCTAACGAAGGTACGCAAATCCACACGACACCATATCCGTGCTTGCGAACGCTGCTAACTAAAAGATGTGTGTGGCTGGCGTTGACAGACATTTACTTGAAGTCCATGAAGATCGTGGAAGCATACTTCAACGGCGAGGAGGATGCGGAGGATAGCCTAGCCCCCGACACGGATGCCAACGCACAGCAGTTCCAGTTCGGTACATCCTCGGACCAGCCCACGATGTTCCAGTTTGGGCAGAACTGATTTGATCAGGAAACGACGAGGTAGACAGTAACGGAGACGGATTCGATTGAGCCAATGGACGGATGCAGGAGAGTCTATGGAACGACCCGGGGAGATAGTACTCGTGCGAAATGTATTTCCCTGTTTGCTTTTTTATAATCTCCTCGCGTAGGTCTCCTCAGATGTATCTCCGGGCTGGAGTGTGTCATGAGATCACACGTTGAAGATGTGTCGCCAAAGCGCAGCGCCTCCAGGCACAGTTTCTGCACGCCACACCGACAAAACTAATGTCAGCACGATTAGTTGGTAAGTCGATGTACACTTCTGAAACTGCACCACCGCAACGCGGTCGATGCGTTCCTTTCCGACTGTTGTTTAGCTTAACACCTTGTATTCAACGTTCGTGTGCGCCACATATCGCGCAACATTCGCGCCGCGTCACATGCACCACATCGCGTTTGCGCAACGTATTTGTTGCCCCAAAGCATGTCGCAGCGACAGCAGCAAATCCGCGGGTTTAGCAGCAAATCTCCCCGAGTTCGACTAAATCCAATTCCTAACTACGGGTCCAGACTCACATGTCTCAGTGGCGGAGCCGCTGACGAGGTTGCGCGAAGGTCGCGCGACCCAGTGGCTGAGTATCGCTCTCGCGCAACATCTGAAATCGGTTGGCTCGACCTTCGGCGCACACGCAGGCCGAGAAACGTGGACGGCAAGAAGTTTCTGAGCAGCGCAAACGCGACGCCCCCCTCGACTGTCACGGCCACTTGCGCTCTCGCCCCACGCCCCGCAGGCCTCAGCTCTTCCCCGTCCCTCCCCTCTCCCACTCCATGGTGCACTACCGCAGCACGCGCGGCGGCGTCCGCGGCCTCAGCTTCGAGCAGGCGGTGCTCACGGGCCTGGCGGCCGACCGCGGCCTGCTGGTGCCCGAGGCCAGCGAATTCCCGACGCTGCCGGCCGACGCGCTGGACAAGTGGGCGGCGCTGTCGTACCAGGAACTGGCCGTGGAGGTCATGGGCCTGTTCATCGACGAGAGCGAGATCTCGCGCGCGCAGCTGCGAGCGCTCGTGGCCAAGAGCTACAACTCGACCACGTTCCGCGCCGAGGAGGTGGCGCCCGTGGCCAAGGTGACGGACCAGATGCTGGTGCTCGAGCTCTTCCACGGCCCCACGTTCGCCTTCAAGGACATCGCGCTGCAGTTCCTGGGCAACCTCTTCGAGTTCTTCCTGCAGCGCAAGAACAAGGCGCTGCCCGCCGGCGCCCCCAAGCACCAGATCACGGTCGTGGGCGCCACGTCGGGCGACACGGGGTCCTCAGCCATCTACGGCCTGCGCGGCAAGGAGAACGTCGAGGTCTTCATCCTCTTCCCCGAAGGCCGCGTCAGCGCCATCCAGCAGCGCCAGATGACCACCGTGCTGGACGAAAACATCCACAACGTGGCCGTCAAGGGCACGTTCGACGACTGCCAGGCCATCGTCAAGGACCTGTTCGCCAACGCCGAGTTCAAGGCCAAGTACCATCTGGGCGCCGTCAACTCCATCAACTTCGCGCGCATCCTGGCGCAGATCGTCTACTACGTCTGGGCCTACTTCCGCGCTCGCGAGCAGGGCGTATCGGGCGAGATCGCCTTCTCGGTCCCCACGGGTAACTTCGGCGATATCCTTGCCGGCTTCTATGCGAAGAAGCTAGGCGTGCCCATTGGCAAGCTCATCGTGGCTACCAACGAGAACGACATCCTGCACCGCTTCTTCTCCACGGGCAAGTACCACCGCCGCGACATCGAGCACACAATCTCGCCGTCCATGGACATTTGCGTGTCCAGCAACTTTGAGCGCTACCTGTTCGCTTTGAGTGGCGAAAACCACGACGTTCTGCGCGGCTGGATGCAGGGCTTCGAGCAGACGGGTGAGCTCATAATTTCGGGCGAGCTGCTCACCAAGGCGCAGGACGAGATGGCCTCGTACGCCGTGCTGCAGGAAGAGGTGCGCTCCACTATTGCTGAGTACAAGAAGGTGCACCGTTACCTCTACGACCCGCACAGCGCCATTGGCGCGGCCGCTGCTATGCACTACGGCCAGGACGCGCTTGCCGACAAGCCCAACTCAGCCGTCGTTGTGGTCGGCACGGCTCACTATGGCAAGTTTCTGCCGGTTGTGTCGAAGGCACTCGGTGTGGCTGAGACTGAGATCCAGCAGCACCCCATCCTCAAGTCTCTGGAGTCGCTCCCCACCCGGCTATCGGTTGCTAACAACTCTAGTGCCACCGTGGCCGAGCACATCCGCAAGACCATTGCGAAGAAGAACCAGAAGGCTTGCGGGGACTGCTTCAGCCTGTGGTCCTCTGCTCCCACCGAATGCAAACCGGCTATGCTTGCGCTCGCCGCTGCGACCGTTGCTGCCGCGTTCTTCGTGGCACGGCGCTCGAAGTAAATAGCTGCATGATGAGGGCGGTGCGGTCGTAGGAGCAGTGCGTCATTTGTTAGTTTAAGCCGTCATTATATCTGACGCAACCTTCATAGAGAAAACAATGCGAAGAAACCATTCTATCCTAATCATGTCAGCATCAGCAAAGATGAATACTACTTTGAAGTACTACGTAAATTATTGCCAAGGTGCAGCACAATGCCTATGGACGCTTTTTAGTTTCGTGTAAGGTAACAAAGAGATCGCTACCACCTGCGCAGTACGACCTTATACTGAAAATGCATGTCCAACGAGTGAGCCTGCTTCTATTCGATTCGACCCTGTACCCTTCATCTTCTCTTGCGACTATGCCATATACTCGTTCGTTGACTTGGTCGTGTCTTGGGTCAGCACGCAGACTGGAATTGACTGTGTTGGCTTGGTGGAGGCAAAAACAACGGGTTGCGCACGGCCTGATGACCACGAGGCAAGCCGTCCACCGTCTGCTTGGTGACTACATAATGCTGCAGTTGAAGGCGCAGAACCCGCACTGCGGGGTCTGATTTTGGGCGAGATATGCCTTTTGATGCTGCCTCTGTAGACTCTCGCGTGTGACTGTGACGACACTAGGGGAGCCGGTCTTGGACCCCGTCGCCGACGCTCGGAAGCTCTGCTGGGACGGCTTGGCGGGCTCTTTCGGCGCGAACGAGATGCGCTCCTTGGTGTACTGGTTCTCGTACGAATACTCGCCCGGCCTGGTCCTCGAGAGCACGCGCCGCCAGCCCGTCGGTAGCCGCGCGATCTTCTTGGGCTCCGTGGGCGACAGTAGCCGCCCCACGGGCACGATGAGCTTCTTGAAGGCGTCGACGACGTTGGTCGAGTCCAAGGCCGAGGTCTCGAGGAACTCCATCGAGTGCTTGGCCGCGAACCTGGCGGCCTCGAGCGTGGACACCTCCCTGCTCTCGGGCAGGTGGGCCAGGTCGCACTTGTTGCCTACGAGGATGAGCACGAGGCTCTCGTGCGAGTGCTCGTGCACCTGGGCCAGCCATCCGGTGACGTGCTCGAACGAGCTGCGGTTCGTGATGTCGTAGACGATCATGGCGCCCACGGCGTTGCGGTAGTAGGCGGCCGTGAGCGACTGGAAGCGCTCCTGGCCGGCCGTGTCCCAGATCTGCGCCTTGAGCCGGCGGTCCCCGACGCGGATGGTCTTGGTGGCGAACTCGAAGCCGACGGTCTGCACGCTGTGCGGCATGTACTTGTTCTTGGTGAAGCGCATGACGAGGTTGGACTTGCCCACGCCCGAGTCGCCGATGAGCACGACCTTGAGGATGGACTCGGCCCCGGGGGACTCGGGCATGGGGGACGCGCAGCGCGGGCTGCTGGCGGCGGCGGTCTCGCGGCCGCCGCTGAACTGCGTGGAGCTGGTGGAGCGCCGCAGGTCGTGCTGGCGGAGCACGCGGTGCTGCGCCACGTCCTTGGCCGACATGTACGTGAGCGGCGCCGCGTTGTTGCCGCCCGGGGACGCGGAGGCCGCCGCCGCCGACGGGTTGCTGCCCGTGGTCATGACGCGGCGGAAGATCGGGGACTGGCGGCGCGCGGCGGGGGGCGGGGCGACGCCTCGGCAGAGGGCGAGAAGAGGTGCGGGACGCTGGAACTGCGCGGATATTGGCTTGGGCGGGGGGCGACGTCGCAGGGCGATGCCCGGCGCTGGATAGAGCAGTGCGGCCGGTTGCAGAAGTTTATGCGACGCGCTCGGTTAAAGTATGGCAGGCAACGCGGATACCGCGGAGGTGGACGACAGCGGAGGCAGAGGCTCGGGCCCGGGAGGAGCTGCCCGCGCCATGGCCAAGAGGAAGGCTCCGGCCGCGCCCACGCAGCAGGTCAAGAGGCCCACGCGCCCGGAACAGAGCCACCGCTCCGGCAGCAAGGCAGCCGAGAAGATGGTGGCGTTCCTGCGCGGCGTCAACGTCGGCGGCCGCGTGCACAGCATGAGGTCCATCGCGCACGCGCTGGGCGGGGCGGGGCTCGGCAACGTCGAGACGTTCCTGGCGAGCGGGAACGTCGTCTTCGACGCACCCGCCGACCGAGACGAAGCTGCGGTCGAACACCGCGTCGAGGCCGTGCTCGAGGGCCTCTTCGGCTGCCACATCCCGGTGCTCGCCCGCTCCCTGGACGACGTGGCTCGACTGGGCGATCGGATCGTCAAGTCCGCGACGGCGGTCAATGTGGTGCTGCTGAAAGAGCCGCTGACCCAGGAGCAGCGCGTCATCCTTCAGACGCTGTCTACGGACGCGGACGAGCTCGAGCTGTTGGGCAAAGAGTTCGTGTGGTACTCGGCCACGAAGATGAGCGAGTCCCCGCTGTTCAAAGTGGCCTTCGACAAGAAGCTGGGCGTCCCCGTCACGGTCCGGACGGTGAACACTCTGCGCCGCATTGCGAAAAAGTTCGGGTAAGGTCTACACTTGCAACGTGGGCAGACTCAACACCTTTATTGCCGACAGGCATCTATAGCAGCTTCAACCAGGTTTCGTACGATCGTTCTTCCCTTTCGTATCGGCTTGGGATCGGCAGATTGTTCGCTGCAACCTCATGCTCCGCAGTTTGACAGCTCTCCTTCCCTCCTTCGTCTTCTTGCACTTCACACGCAATACCAACTGCAGAAACTTCATCTGACAGTTCTTCTGCCTCTAATGATTGGTCGTCACTAGGCTTGTGCTCCTCCTTGGCTGTATACGCATAGATTTCTGCTGGCACCGGACTTGGCAACTCGCTGATCTCCATCTTGAATACTCGAGCGAGCAGCCGAACTCCTTGGACTTCACTTTTTGACAGCAGCGTCACCGCCAAACCCTTGCCGCCAAATCGACCGGTCCTCCCAACACGATGCAAGTATGTTGCTGGGTCACGTGGTAGATCCAAGTTAACCTACGGGTTGACAACTAAATGGTTAGGAGCGCTGCTGCATCTTTAGCATATTCCTGTACAGTGAACACGTACCACAAAATTGACTTTGTCGACATCAATGCCTCGTGCTGTAAGATCGGTAGATACCAAAACACGAGAACGCGATGCCCGAAAATCTTCCATCACTTCCATTCGGGTGGCTTGAGTTTGTGATCCAGTGATGCACGCAGCTGGCCAACCTTGTGCTGCAAGAGCGGTGGCCAACGCCTCTGCGCGAAATTTGTCGTTGCAGAACACCATGCACTGCTCAAACAAAATTTCAGATAGAAGTGCTGCCAGCTTCACCACCTTCGCTTTCATATTCAGCACATCATCGGCTCCTACTGGCGTATCCGAGAGCTTAATAACACTGTAGAACTGTCGCACACGACGAAGCCAGAGCTCTGGGGCAAGTGCTTTCTCTCGCTCCTTCCAGTTTTCTAGGTCTTCGGCAGAGGAGATAAACTCGGTTGTGACGTCATTCGGGCCTCGAACACGCACGATCTACACAGCAAGACAACGGTGATGAATAAGCAGCCCGCGAACACCAGGCGAATAATTTAACTGCTCATCTTCAAACCTGGGGTGTCCTTGTTAGCTGTACAACAGCGACCAATTGGTCAGGTGTAAACGTGGCTGAAAAGGCAAGGGTCTGCATCAAGTATCAACAGACGATAAGCCGAGAGCTACCACGAAGACACCTCTGCAGCTTTACCTGTCGTCTTTCAGGAAGAGCGTTTGCAATGTAGTGAATCTGTAAAACGCAACCGTCGTTAATAGTACACCCTAAGCCAACATCCAACTCAGGCTCCTTACGTCTTTCTCAAAGTCCCCCGCCATGAGTTTGTCCACCTCGTCCAATACAAGCAGCCGAATCGCACTGCACGGCAGTGAGCCCTGATCGATCAGCGCCTTCACGCGTCCAGGTGTGCCCACCACGATATGACATCCTGCTGCCAAGTGCCTCTGCAATTACACCTCCACTCCAATCAGCATCCCCGCAGCGATTTCTTCCTCCTAGCACTTCGCCGTACCTGGTCCTGAGCCACCGGCAGCCCGCCGATACACGTGCGGATGACGATCTCCGGTCGGAACTGCGCCAGTTGACGCAGCACCGCCTCGATCTGCACCGCGATCTCCCTCGTTGGCGCCAGGATGAGCACCAACGGGTCCCCCGCCCCCATCGTTTCGCTAGTCTCGTCCGCCTGCCTCCGCTGCTCCACGAAGCGGATCGCATGCTCCACGGCAGCGACACCGAAGACGGCGGTCTTGCCCGTACCAGACTTGGCCTGGCCGATCACGTCGTTGCCGAACAGAGCGACCGGCAGCGCGTGCAGCTGAATGGGCGATGGGCGCAGGAAGCGCATGGCCGTCAGAGCCCGAGAGACGTCTCCATGCAGCGGTAGATCGCCGAACGTCGTCGCGCTGGCGCCCAGCGCCGTGTCCGTCATGGCGAATGGTCAATGATCAGGTGTAGCCACTTGAATGTCGTGTGGACTAGCGCCACCGAACGTGTAGCCATTTCCTCACACGTCGCAGACAACTTCAACAGCGAACAACAGGGGCAAGCGATAAATTATTATTCTTCCGCTACCTGCTCCTCTGCCGTCTCGTTACTGGTTTTCAGTGCGCTGAGGTCGATATCTTCTACGTAGCTAGCAGGGAAGTAGCCCTTGGAGCCATCGCATGTTTCACCCAGCCACCACTCACCGTTAGCTTTCGAGAGCACGCGCAGGATTTCGCCGTGGTTTATGCTCAGCTCCTCCGAGCTCTCCGCTGTGTAGCTGTGGTTTACTCGAACCTGGATTAGTACAGACAAAGGTTCGGTTTGGTCAGCGTTCCGGGTTTCGTGATGTACTGGTGCAGCAGGCGAAGAGCTGTGCTCGTCCAATGAACTGGACTCGTCTAATATACTAGCTTTGTGCATGCTGTTTCCCAGCTCATTGTCGGCATTTTCTGCCATACTTTCGTTATCAAGACCTAGCTCGCCTTCACCAGTATCCTGATAGTGTTGGCGCTCACGATACTGCCGGGAATTCTTTCGAGGTGAATGTTGGTTTGCCAGCCGCCTTTCATGTTGAGGAGGAGGCACCGGGCTCGATGGTTTTCCAATACTATCGTCTCCCGTGAATTCGATTTTCGCTGTACCGTTTATACTGTTCTGCACAATCTTCGTGTCGCCACGAGGGGATACATCACCACCATGCAAAACCTTCCACTGCATGAGTGTGGCATCGTCACCGCCAACGGTAACCAAATAAGCATCGTCAAAGGAAAAACCCAATGCTGCAATGGTCGAAGAGTGAGCTTTATATAACTTTCTCTTAGCTCCACGGTGAGCTGGATACTTTAGCAGGTGAACGGTAGATCGGCATGCTACGGCGATCAAATCTTCGTTTGAGGTTGCTTGAGTAACTTCTGTTTCACTCAACTGAATTGCAGTCTTTGGACCTGTAGCTGCCACTGCTACAATATCTGCAAGATTGGGCGATTCTTCCGACCAAATACCAAGTGTTGGCCACCCAAACACACATGTCCACTTTATCCATTCTACCTCGCGGACTAAGAATGCGTCAGTAATTTGCTTGGCTTCACCCTTCTTTGGAGAAATGAGCCAATGAAGAATTTCACCATCGGCTGCATTGCTTTGAAGGATGTCTCCATTCTTGTTCCACGTTAAGTGAATGATTGCACTCGAGTGGCCCTCGCAAACATGCAGCTTCTTGTACCCGTTCGCGACGTCGTAGATTCGCACGAACGTATCCTTCATGCCCACAGCTAAGTATCTTCCATTTGGGCAATACTTTACCTGGGCAATTACACGAAAGCCAGGACCAGAAGGCCCTGAAGACATATTGGTAGTACCGACAGGGTTTCCCTTGACATTTTTCCGAAGTAAAACCTTGAGTGCTTCACAATCTACAACTAGCATTTCTCCCGAGCCAAGGCCAATTACAACTTCGTGTCCAGCTGGATGGAATTCCATGCAAAATGCTTTAGCGGTGGAGGTAATAAATGTCCCAAGGTATAAACGACGCGAGCATATATGCTGTTGGAGATTCCAAATGCAAAGATACCCGTCTTGTGATACTGTTGCGACTTCGTGCAACCTGGGGTGAGCTGCGCAGGTAGCTATTGCGCTACTACGAGCTTCAAAAATCAAGTTCCAATCTCCAGTTGAAATGTTAAGCTCCCATATGCAGCTATTACTAGCAGCAACAAGCAAGAAATTGCCATCCTCGCTCCACACGATACTAGTCGGCCTGGGCAAAGCAGCAGCCCCACCTGCACTCGCTTCATTTGGCAATAGTACCGGTAGTTGAAACACTTTTGTCGGATCATTGAGGGGAATTAGCGCGTGTGAGCCCTCGGTAAAAGTCCCCGTCAGCGGTGTAAACACTCCGTGTGTATTTACTCCGGGGACTCGCATTGGTTTGATCATTTGGCACGCCCACAGCAGTAATTTTCCATCACTCCCACACGACATAACCGTGTTCAGCTTTTTGCAGTATGCAATTTGGTAAACAGCTCCTTGATGAGCCAACGGGCCACTGTACTGTAGTCCACTTAGACGTGACCTTAACATGTTGGAGTTGGGCCGCAGTGTTATTTTCTTTGAAATATCTTCCATTTCTGCGTGAGCTTGCCGGGACAGCTTGAACCGATTACCAGTTTCTTGATCATGCGGCACGACATCAACGAGTCTCCCAGTCGGTTCAAATGCGATTTTTTCCAGCACGAGCTCATTGATCTCGGTATCAGTATATTCATCGGGAATTTCCCACCACTTCGCAGGCTCTTGGTAGAGATCCTTTTCGTAAATAATCTCCATATTGGGGCTAGCCCTCGGCTGCACAAACAGACACAGATCGCCTCTTGTCGTTCCAGCCACAATCCACCCCAGCGAATGATCTGTGACATTAGTCGCAATCAACTCTTTTAAATGTTCGTCGTACAAGTAGAATGGCGGAGAATTGCTTACAAACGCTAAACTTGTAAAGTCTTGGACCTCAAAACGACCATGAAATGATGGAACATTGCCCTCAAGTTTCCAAACTTTTTCTGCCGGAGTCGGGGGCCGCAACCTTGGGGGGCCACCAAACGTGGAGCGGTAAAATGCACTATCAGCATTTTCTTGAGAAGGTGGTGGCACAGACTCGGTTTTTGTTAGTGTCCAGAAGCGAATATGCCTGACGCCACAGCTAACTAAAGTGTAGCAAGCATCGTCGTCGTGTAGGGCTTGGCCAGGTTTCTTTGATCGATGTGCTTCAGGTCTACCATATGCCTGGAACGGATTGAACGCAATAATGTTGACTCGAAACGTGTGTCCTCGTGCACTTACCAACAATTCCTGCGATTTCCAGTCGTGGATACAAATTGTATTGTACATGTCGCTACCCAGAGAAACAATTAGTTTGCCGTCGTGAGAAAAGTTGATCGACCGAACTGCTACTTGATGCCCCTTGAGGCACGCAAATCGTTTTCCTAATGGTACATCATTTGCATTCCATACTAGAAGAAATGCTGACCTTCCAGCCTGTCCCGACGCTACAATACGCTGATTTGGATGTACATTCACGCTCGTCACTTCGTTCGTGTGCTCTCGAAAATACCTCTGCGTGTTGCTTTCTTTTTTGTACAGAACCACCAAAGTTGCAGTAAACCACATAATCTCCCCGGTGGATAGGTAAAACACGTTATTGTTGGTGCTAACGTTTGTAGCTGGAGAGTGGCTGCTGGATAGCGAAGTTGGGGCTCCACTTCGGTACCCGTACACAAAATCCAGCTCTAGAGTTGCTCGAGGTGCCTGTACAGCCGCACTTGAATCCGGGCATGCTGTTTCTTCACGATCATATAAACTGGGGGCAAATACGTTGCTTCGACACTGCGGATATCGCACCAGAGCGCGCTCATACATTTGCTGCCTCTGTTGTGAAAGCACTACCTGCGATCCATCGACGCGTTTTTCAATGCTGGCCACGCGAGGAAGTATTTTATCTGCGCGACAACGACGCCGTCAGAGCAACAGCTCGCCCGGATCAGTCACCGCACTCATGCTTACCAAACGTGACTCTCCCGTCGGGGCTGCGCGGTCCAGGCAGAAGCCCCGCACCTCCCTTGTGGCGATTAAGCTGGTGGTTGCTTTTGAGAAAAGCGCCGCCGATCCTGCAGCAGCAGCACGACACCATAAAACCAAGTGAGCTGCAGTCCACCCAGTCGTCCCCGCTGACTCTCACTTGGGCAGTCTCGGAGGCGACGCAGCGGGCGGCGGGACGACCCCGAAGACGTGGCCGTCCACGGGCGCTCTCTTGGGCGACACCAAGGGCCTGCTCTTGGCGACGCTGTTGGCCCACGAGCGCTTGGAGCTGACGTTGGCCGCCACCTCCTCGAACTCCGCCAGCACCTTGGCCATCTGCTCGCGCATGGCCTCGAGCACGGAGCCGCGCGCGCGCAGCTGGCGCCCCACCTCGTCCGAGACGAGCGCCGTGAGCTGGTCGGGCGCCACGTGGTCGCCGTCGCCTTCGCCTGCGCCACAGCCACACGCCGCTCAGTCACCTCCGCCACAATCCGTGCCGCCGTCTCGTCTCGTACTCATCTGCCGCCCACGTCGCTAATTGGAGAGTGACGTTGAAGTAACGGCCCCGGGGGTCTGGCAACGGTGGTGTGGCGCACACGAAATCCCGCGAGATCCTTTCTCCCGCCGTCACTTTCGCTTTGGACGCGGCTCGGGAAGATGCGCGCGGACGAGGAGAAGATCGGGCAGCTGCTGGACAAGGCGCGTGGCGCGTGTGGGCGAGTGGGCGGCGGCTGCAGCTGACGTGTCTCTGTGCGCAGACCACGGACTTTGACAAGGATGAGCGCTACATGGCCACGTCGGATCTCTGCGTCGAGCTCAACAAGGACGTGGAGCTGGGCGTGTACCTCGAGCCCAAGTGCGGACTAGGACGGGGGAGGGGGGAGGTGTGCTGGCACGAGGAGGACTGACGTGCTGTGTTGCTGCTGCTGCTGCTGCTGCTGCAGAGTGTGCGCCGCGGTGCTGAAGCAGCTGGACGACAAGTCGAACGACGTGCAGTCCATCGCCGTCAAGTGCCTCGGCATCCTCGTGACGAAGGTGCAGGTGGCTCAGGTGGCGGACATCTGCGCCAAGCTCTGCGACCTCATCCTCAACGGCAAACCGGAGCTGAGGGACATCTACTCGATCGGGCTCAAGACCATCGTGGCCGACGTGTCACAGCCCACGGGCGCGAGCATCGCCACGGGCGTCTGCACGCGGCTGCTCACCGGGCTGGGCAAGGACAAGGACGCCGCTGTCAAGTCCGAGACGCTGGACATCCTCACGGACCTGCTGCGTCGCTTTGGCTACGACGTCGCCACTGAACACGCGACCATCATGGAGCTGCTGATGCTGCAGCTCACGGACGAGTCGCCGCTGGTGCGCAAGCGCGCCACAGCTTGCGTGGGATCGCTGGGCGTAATGGCCTCGGATGTGCTGGTGAGCCGCCTAGTGGAGCACCTCATCAAGGGCATTCAGGGATCGACCGACTCGGCCAACTTGCGCACGTTGATTCAGACGATCGGAATGCTTTCGCGCACGGCCGGACACCGTCTTGGACAGCATTTAGACGCCGTGATTCGTATCTTGGTGCAGTTCTGCGGAGACCCGGAGGATGAGTCGCTGCAGAACGAAGACTCAGACGAGCTTCGTGGTAACTGCTTCCAGGCGTTCGAAGCATTTGTGATCCGTTGCCACAATGAGATCACGCCGCATGTGGAGGCTATCCTGAAGCTTTTGATGCAATTCATCTCGTATGACCCCAACTACAACTACGTTGACTCGGCGGACGAAGATGAGGACATGGAGGAAGACGAGGAAGAGTACAGTGATGAAGATGGTGACTACAGTGATGATGACGACACCAGTTGGAAGGTTCGTCGGGCTAGTCTTCGCGTTTTGACTGCAATTATCACGACTAGACCGGAGCTCTTGGAGCACCTCTATATTAACTGCGCTCAGCACTTGATCTCGCGCTTCAAAGAGCGAGAAGAAAATGTCCGGATCGATGTCTTTGGGGTGTTTGCAGAACTTCTTCGTGCCACTCGCAAGACGCTTCCGAACTCCAACGGAACTAGTTCCTTCCACCCACCCACATCGAACGGATGCATTACTCAGTTAGAGCAGCGAATAAATGCGGTCATCGTTGGAGCTAACAAACAGTTCGGAACGAAGGCCTCGGTTCCATCGCGCTGTGCTGTAGTTGCGATGCTGAGTGAGCTTGCAATGGTGGAGCATGGAAAGCTTGGTGACTACATCGGACGTTTGATGCCGAATGTCCTCAATGCTGTTGAGGACAAACATTCAGATCTTAAGCTGGACGCACTGCTCTTCCTTCGACTTCTCATTGATACACACACGGTGGAGCCGTTCCGACCGCACGTCGAGTCAATCGTTAAGGTTGCTGTGCAGTGTGCAAAGGGAGATTGGTACAAGACAGTTGCGAAAGCTCTGGGGCTGATCGAATCGCTCGTTCGCATCATCCGCTCTGATGATGGCGACTTGACGTACAAGCCGTACGCGGTGCCTTTTTTCGAAGCAGTTCTGCCTAGCTTGAAGGTACACGATATCGATCAAGAGATCAAGGAGGCTGCTATTAGCAGCATCGGGGAAATCGTTGCTGTATTGGGTATGTACTACACTGATTTAGTAGTGGCCTTAATTTTGTTTGACTAAGTTTTGATGCTATGACTAGGTGATGAACTTGGACCTCGTGTGGGTGAAGTTTACCCTCTTCTCATGGAGCGTCTGAACAACGAAGTCACGCGCATTCAAAGCATCAAGACTATTGGAGTCATTGCTCGCTCGAAGCTTAACTTGGATATGTCGCCTATCCTCGTGGAGTGCACCCAGACCCTAGCTCAACTGCTGCGTCAGCAGTCGCGCACGTTGAAGCAGGCGACATTATCCACCCTAAATGACTTGGTTGTTCACAAGGGTGCCAGCATGCCCGAGTCGTTGCACTGTGAAGTGGTGTCAGAAGCCTCGCTTCTGCTTGTGGACGTAGATCTTCAATTGTGCCGCATGAGTATCACGCTGGTGTCGAACTCGCTTCGTGTATGCCCGAGTGTTGCCTCAATGGATGCCCTTCTCCAAAATGCTCAAGTGAAGGCTCTCGAACTTTGCCATAGCTCCATGCTTCAGGGCCCAACTCTGAGTGCACTGAAAGGTCTTTTCGCGCAGTTGACGCAGTTGGATTCGCCCGGCAGTAGCTTTGGCGAGCTGTTTAAGGCACTGATGGCTACGCCTTCTGAGGAGTCAAAGCACTCTGTACTGAACATCGCTCGGTGCGTTGCAGGTACGTGTGCGGCTACAACAGAAGAGAACCGCAAGATTGCCTTTGCGAAGTTTGTCGGCGACATCACACAAACGGAGTCCGAAAAGAACCGAGTTTTGGCACTATACTGCTTGGGTGAATTTGGACGCAAGATTAAGCTTGCTGGGTATTCTGACGTAAAGGAAATCATTCTGAATTGCTTCAATAATGCGGGTGAGGAAGTGAAGGCTGCTGCCGCGTATTCACTCGGCAGTATTTGCGTTGGTAACATGGAGGAGTATCTCGATACCATCATGGTCAAGCTGGAACTGGGAGAAAATTCATATCTCCTACTGACGTCGCTACGTGAAGTTATCTCTGACCACGCAGCAAAGCCTCACCACGGTTTCGCGGTGTATGTGGAGCGTGTGCTCCCCGTACTGCAGAAAATGAGCTCACTTCAGGAAGAAGGAGTTCGTAATATGGTTGGCGAATGCTTGGGAAAGCTTGCTGTGACGGACAGTGGCAAGATCATGCCTATTGTGACTGAGCTGTGTGCATCTGCAGACGTATGGTCGCGCTGGACTGCCATTACAAGTCTAAAGTATGCTATGACAACAACAGCTCAAGAGTCGGCTGTCAACGCAATTTTCGCTCACATTGACCCCTTCTTGGCTGCGCTTGAAGATGAAGACCTACACGTTCGCCGGGCCGCGCTGTTGGTCCTCAATACAGCTGCCCACCACCACGCGCACTACTTGGTGCCGTACGTACGCGAGCGCATCTTCCCCGTGCTTCTGAAAGCGACTGAGATTAAGTTGGAACGTGTGGTGGACCTAGGTCCATTCAAGCACAAGGTGGATGATGGTCTGCCTCTACGTAAGGCTGCGTACTCGTGTGTGGATACATTGATTCAGGTACTTCCACAACAGTTGGACGTAACCTTGTTCTTCGACCAGCTCAAGCGAGGCCTAGGAGATCAGGACGATATCCAGATGCTGAGCCACCAAATCTTGATCAAGATATGCTACGTTCAGCCTGGCACTATTGTGGGTGCGTTGGACTCGTTGATAGATCCGCTAGAGAAGACGATCAACAAGAAGGTGAAGGAAGACCAGGTTGGTCCTGAAGTCGAGCGTGTAAAGGATCTCATTCGCAGTGCGCTGCGCGCGCTGGACGCTATCGGCGCTGTGCGCGACGCAGACTCCAACCCGAGGCTGAACACCGTCCTGGAGAATGCGAAAAAGAACAAGACGCTTGGTCCACTGCTTGAATCCATTCGCAGTGAGCGTGCGAGTAGTTAAGTGGCAAGTGGCTGAGCCCCTTCCTTGAATGGCGTGAATTGGCTTCAGCAATAAGCCCAGGATTTAAGATTACCATGATGCTGTCTTTTGCTGAAGGATTGTCATAGTTCATCGCGTGTTCTTATCTCGTTGGTTTTAGCTGTGTGAGCAGGGTGTTTCTGCTGCTTTCTGTGTGCTTTCTTGCCGTGTTTTCCCCTTTTACCAGGCTTCCTCACGGTTTTCTGAGGCTTGCTAACTCTTTTCTTGCGGTGCTTCTGGTGAGTATGCTTTGCACGCCCAGCGGGGTAGTCCTTGCCATCCCATTCGTACTCTTGCACGTCATGTTGGTCGTCGAGGAACCGCATCACGTCCTGGACAAAAAGCCCCTTTTGCAGCCCGATCAACAGCTTCGAGTCGGCGACCTCGTAGATGTTCACCTCTACTCCTCCATTCCACAACATCTACAGCCAAAGATAATTGTAAGTGTCCGTCCCTAAACGTGTTGGATTTATCTCTTCTCACCTCTTTCCATCGTGATGCAACGTCAGGGAGGGGCTCTCGGCTTGGACCGCCATTGTTTGTCATCGTCACGAATATCATTTGAGGCCCAAGAGCTTTCGCTTCCTCCTCGTTCCTGAAACGCAGTAGCGTTGAAACGTGAGAGCTTCTTCAGTAGTTTATTTCTAATAACTGGTACTCACTTGTGCTGAAGCTGCCTGTAGTGCTCTTCCCCCTCCGTCCGCAGCTCCTCGTCGGCATCTCCAGCCTCCCACGCCTTCTCCAGCGCGTCATAGTCGATCGCAGTCACTCGGGGGCACCCCACAACCGCAAGGACAAGATACAGCCACAATACGACGGTTTGCTGCATCTGCATCAAGCGATCTCGGATATGCCTCTTCAGCCAGATCTTCCAGAAGGCTGATCACTTTGGAGTTACGTCCCATGCTGCCTATTTCCGGTGCATGACATGTGTGAAGGTGCTGTGGAAAAAGTGGAGCACGCTCCATGGCGCCACTACCCATTGCCGGACGTCGTGAACACGAGGACCTTACTACCAAGCTAGGATTTGAAGAAGTGACAGAAATGAGCTGCAGTCTCGGAGATCAGCTTCGTCAGCGCGGTCAGGAACGCTCTCCGTTGAGTAATCCTCCAGCCAATGCGCCGGGATCGACTTCAATTAAGTGCTGCACCCAAGCCTGCTTTCTTCGCGAGGAACAGAATGCCCGAGAGCTCCAGGTATGCAACGTGTAGTGGCGATTTGGGTAATTTTTTGCCATGACTGACTGGATGTCAACGCACAGAAACTTCGTGACTCGTACGTGGCGTTGAAACTGGAGACGGACAAGGAAATCGCATTTCTCAAGCAGCAACTCGCCTCGGCACGATCATCGGGGCACCAAGCGCTCTCGACAAACGATGCAGCACCCAGGTCCTCCTCAGCTTATCAAGTATCGACTGCAACTTCAACTTCATCATCTGCACACACACTCGTTCCCACTGTGTACTACATCACGGACACTGGCGTCAAGCCAACTGGACGAATTGACCGCTTAGGAAGTATCAAGTCAGCGCAAGTGTTGGCTTCCCTGCGACCCATGCCAGTTGCTACCACGGGATATGTCAGTGTTGCGCGCCGCGTGCTCGCAGCGTTGGCGGATCCGATGATGACAACGCAGCCATATTTACGCCCTCTTCAGTTTGCTGCGGACCTGGTAGAGATGAGTGCTCAAGTTGGAGCATTGCTGGAGTGCGAAGCACGTTGCCTGGACCTGTCTAGCCCTGTGTACGTGTTCGGTGATGTTCATGGCAATTGGACCGACTTGCGATTCTTCGCGGAACACGTTTGGCATCTAGGTTTGGAGCTCACGGCAGGTAGTTTCCTCTTCCTGGGTGATTACGTTGACCGCGGAAGCTCGTCTCTAGAGTGCACAGCCTACCTCTTCGCATACAAGCTTCTCCACCCAGGAAAAGTGTTCTTGCTGCGAGGCAACCACGAAACGCGCGCTGTGAATGGCCTTGAGGCTCACTACGGATCAGGGTGCTTGCTTGCGCAGTGCAAGGCACGGTTCGGTGCTGGTGAAGGTGGCGTCGTCTGGCATCAGCTTAACAATGCATTTGATCGTCTCCCAGTCGCTGCAGTCATTGACAACGATGTTTTTTGTGTTCACGGTGGAATTCCTCGCCCGATGGAAGGAGGCGAAGGACTCCTCGAGTCAATCGCTAAACTACCGACAGCAGCATCACTGGACACCTTGGACACCACGTATTATGCTGATAAGCCGCAGCTCTCTATGATCGCTGACATGATTTGGGGTGACCCCGTCCGAAATGAAGGAGTGGTCGGCCATAACGAAGCGATTAACAACTGGAGATTGGATCCGCGGGGATATGGGAAGAGTCCACGCGGAGGCGTTGCGGTGCGCTTTGGGGCTCGAGCTATCGACGCGTTTCTTGGGCAGTATGGGTTCTCCCGCATTTTACGAGCCCATGAGGCCACTCGCGAGGGCTTGTCGTTCAGCAATTCAGCAAGAGTGATCACTGTGTTCTCTACATCCAAAGATCATGGCATGGGCGACGATGCGAGCTGTGGTTGTGTTCTGGTGGACAACCAGCACTTGCGCTTCTTCAATCGAGCAAGAGGTGCAGGCAGGAATCATCGACAGCAGCTATTCAGACGGTATATTGGCACCGGGATCAGCGGCTCGTCCTGGATAAGCCGCCTATCGAGTGAGCTTGCACCGGCCCACTTCTCCAGTGTGCCGGGCTCATTGTACCAACAGCGTGGCAGTCAGGATGGAGAAGGTGATGATGATACGGACGACGAGTGTGAGGAATCTAGCAACAGCGATTCACTTGTTCACTCGTCCGTTGGTGCCTTGAGAAGCAGCAACCTCGATCGTGATGGACTTACCACCCACAGCTTCAATAGGAGCAGCACTGAAGACAACAATCAAGCGGACGATGTCTAGCCCCGCGTAGAAAAGGAAAAACTAGGTGCAAGTGTGCCGACGTGTGATTTTTCAATCTATGTTATTTGTCAGCAGGGAATCAAATATGGATAGAACAGTGCGCCGCGGCGTTTACCACAGCAGTTCTACATGTAGCAGGCATCTAATGAGCGATAAACTGTTACGAAGACTTACTCCTCGGCAGGCTTGGCAGGCTCCTTATCGGCCAGCTTGAGCTGCTTACGCACACGCATCTTGAAGTCCGAGATTTCGCCCTGGTACACCTTGATGGACTGGTTCTCCACGAGCCAAATCTCCTTGGCGACCTGCGAGATCAATCGCATGTCGTGACTAACAAGCAGCATGCCACCCTTGAAGTTATTGATGGCACGAGCGAGCGCATCAATAGACTCCATATCCAAGTGGTTCGTAGGCTCATCCAGTAGCAGCATGTGCGCGTTCTGCTGGGCCATGTACGCGAACACCACACGACTCTTCTGTCCATCAGACAGCTGGCCCATGATCTGTGTCTGCACCTCACCCGTGATACCGTAACGACCAAGGTAGCTGCGGACCTCCTCGACCGACTTAGTTTCGAAGAGCGAACGGAAGTACTCGAGCGGCGACTTGGTCAGGTCCAGCACGTCGACGAAGTGCTGGCTGAAACGCGCAATACGAAGCTTGCTGTGTGGTCGGACGTTACCCGCAACGGGAACCAGGTCACCCGTGATCAGCTTCAGCAGCGTAGTCTTACCAGTACCGTTGGCACCAACAAGGGCAACACGCGAGTCCAGATCCAGACCCATCTCAACGCCAGAGTACAGCACGGGACAGTTCGGGTAGCCGAAAGACACGTTCTGGAACATGAGCACCGGAGGCGGGAGCGGCTCCGGGTTGGGGAACTTGAAGTCACCGGTCGCCTCCTTCTCGACCTTCTCGGTCAGACCTTCGCGAACCATCTTCGCCAGCGTCTTCTCCTTACTCTGAGCCTGACGAGCCAGCTTGGCAGAACCGTGACCGAAACGAGCGATGTACTCCTTCATGTGCTTGATCTGCTCCTGCTCCCAGTTGTAACGCTTCATCTGGTTCTCCTCCTTTTCAGCCTTGGTGCGCACGTACGTGTCGTAGTTACCGGCGTAGTACTCAAGCTTCTTGTTGTTAAGCTCAATGACGTTCGTGCAGACCTCGTTCATGAACTCCTGCGAGTGCGAAATCATCAGAAGAATTTTCTTCCAGCGAGACAAGTAGTCTTCGAGCCAGACGACAGCCTCCATGTCCAAGTGGTTGGTGGGCTCATCGAGCAGCAGCAGGGTCGGCTGGATGAACAGAGCACGAGCCAGGGCAATACGCATGCGCCAACCACCGGAGAACTCCTTGGTCTTCTTGTCCATCATAGCGTCCGAGAACGTCAGACCCGACAGAATCTGACGAGCGCGGACCTCGGCCGTAGCAGCGTCCATGTCGTCGAGGCGCTCGTAGAGGTCCGTGAGACGGTCTGAGATGGCCTCACTGTCTTCCTCGCTGATCGAGTCGTCGGTCATCTGCTCCGAGAGCACGTCCGCCTCGGCCTGCAGCTTGTTGCGCTCCTCGTCGACGGACAGCACCGCCTCCAGCGCCGTCATGTCGCTGGCCTCGATCTCGTGCTTGAGGTGGTAGATGTCGATGCTCTCCGGGATGGGGATGCCGCGGGCGCCGAGCACGTTCATGAACGTGGACTTGCCGGAGCCGTTACGGCCGATGAGGCCATAGCGACGGCCGAAGTTGAGCGAGATGTCGCACTCCTCCAAGAGCACCTTGCCGAAGTACGTGATGCTGAAGTTGAGCACGTTGATGTCCTTGAAGTTCTTGTGCACCGAGCGCACGTTGTGCGAGCAGGTGGCGATGATGCCCTCCTCGGCGAGGCGGTCGGCCAGCGACATCCCCTCGAGCGCCTCGGCCTTCTCGGCGGCCTTCTTCTCCTCGGCGGCCTTCTTGCGGGACTCCTTCTTGCCCTTGCGCTCCTTCTTCACACGCGGCTCCTTCTTCTCGCGGGCCATGGCTGCTGCTTGCTGCTTGAGATCTCGAGCTCTTCACCCAAACCACCAAATACCGAAGTGAGCCGCTCTCATGCGTGGCGGAGACGGTCATAAAACCTCGGCGAGGGTAAAACCTCAGCAAACGGCGAGAACGAATGTTAGTGTAACGTACATTTGTCAGGAAGTACAAGTGAAAGGGGGCTGTAGAACGCATATCCCTGTCGAATCCGGTGCAACCCTGTCCAACTTGATTACGAGAAATGATTGGCTCTCTCCGCTCGTATCGACGCGACGGACGTGGAGTGTACCCATCTCTCCCATTTGACAAGTGCGTGGCCCACGAGCCACTGCCGCGGGAGCACATGGGCGCCGGGCTGCGCTCGCAGCGTGCTACAATGTATTCTTGGTACGATCTCTCCGCTCGGCAGAACTGCACGGCGGTTAACTTGACTGCAGCCTACTCTGGGCTATGTGGAATACGATGCCACGGGCAGACCGAACTCGTCCGTGGCGTGAGCGGCCCGACCTGACTCTAATGTACCGGAGGGAGCGGCAGGTAGCTCGTGATGCTGTGCAGGTGCCAGGTAGGATGGGGCCTGCTCTGCGTCTTCTCCTAGGGCCTCTTCCTCGGCCCACTCCTCCTCGAGCCCCTCCAGTTCTGCCTCCAACTCGTCCTCGTCGATCTCGTCGCCGATGCTGCGGTAAGCAACAAGGGATCAGCATGTCAGTAAGGCGGTACAAATCTGTAGCATTGCAAGTGGTTTGCATTATATGCATGCGATCACCGCGTGCACGCACCCATACGAGCGGCCCATGATCTCTTGGATCTCGTTCATGTCTTCCATCAAGTCTGCCATGTCATCTTGCACGCCCTGCACCCCACAGTAGTCAATGGTCAATGCACCAGCTTCGCCTTCTGTACACTCGGGTTGCTCATAGATCCACCCACCTCCAGCTCCGAAATGTTAATTTTCTGCGTCTCTGCCTTGAGCTGCACCGCCGCGCTCTTCATGGCGGCCACCGTGCTGATCGTGTCCCTCGACGTGTCGATTGCAAACGCCGCCTACAATGCCACGAGCACCGGAAACCGCAGTCCATTAGCCTGCGGCAGACCTACTGATTGGCCGTGTCTAGCCGACGCCAACCTGCTCGATATTGAACGACTGCGCCATCAGCTTCTCCCTCTGTGCCTCGAACATCTTCTTGCGCTTGAGCGTCTGCATGGCGCGCTGCTTGATGGAGTTCACGGCGGGGCCTCGCGTCTTCTTCATCTGCTCCCGGTACTTGCGCAGCTCCTGGTCGAGCTTGTCGATCTGCGAGCGCGGCAGCGAGTCAGCAGCAGCCGCGGCGGCGCTGCAGCTGCAGACGACGCACCTCCATGTCCAGGTCCGTGGCGCGCGCGTCCACCTTCCCCCCGACATCGGACACGTTCACGGCGGGCGCCTCGGGCTTCTTCTTGCCGAAAATGCGGTTCATCTTGTGCGTTTTGGGGTTCCTGTTGCGAAATGGGAGTAATCATGTCACGAAATGGGAGTAATCATGGCACGAAATGGGTACAGTAGCCACATCCGAAAAAAAAATCCACTTTCAAAAATGAGGCAACGTCAGAAGTGCACGACGCAAAACTCTATAGCAACGAGCCCAAACGCGGTTTATATTGGGAAAAAAAAGTAATCGAGAGACTAACGCGGCGCGTGACCAGCTCGAAGCATTTTGTAGATACCTCCGTGCTTGGCCTTGCCGAGCGTGCGTGGCGGGGATACCTGTGGCATAAGCAGTCGGGTGAGAGTTGATCCGAAAACGTTCCATGGTGTATGTGCTGACCTTGGATACAGATAGCGCCGCCGTCATCTCTGAAAACACGCAATACAGCAGATGGGTGGTTAGGAAAGCGAACACCTCTTCAGGAAGCAAGGAGACCTACAGTTGATACCTTCAGGGTTGTGCGCGTCTTCTACGAGCACTGGTTCCTGTTTCGCAGATTTATTTTTTAGTAGCAACGAGTAGATCCCGCCGTGCCTGGCCTTGCCTCGAACTTCGGGTAACGTCGGCAGTGAGGACCTTGTTAACCGCGAAGCAGCTCTATCTGGTGCATAATTTCTGTGACTCCGCGGATTTGGCGTGGCGGCTCTTGCTGCAACTGCAGTAGATGAAGCGCGACGTTCTGGTCTCTGGACGCTCTTTGATTGTGCGAAGCGACGAATAGCTTCAGCTCGTGCCTGAACATCGTCTAATGTGGGGGAGGGTGGCTCGAAATCCCAGGCTAACGCGATGCCTGAGCGAGTCTGTGAGGGTGTGTCGGGCAGCGCCATCGGCGACGCCAAACCGTAGTCGTCATCGGCTGACGGCTGGCTCGGTGAAGGAGGAAACGACGGGACGAATGCTGTCGGCGACACGAGGTTTAACGGCAAGTGCTTTCTAGGGACGACCATGTCCTTCATCTGGCGTCGTGGGGAGCATTCTGGCCGAGCGAACGCTGCATGTCGACCAGCATTTTGCTCCTCCTCTTCGCTTTGCCACTGTTGGTTCTCGCCGTGTGGGCTCTGCATGGCCTGCATGGCATAAGCAAGGTAAACGAAGTGAGTTCCGCCTCTTAGCGCATTCAATCCCGACGTGGCCCGCTCACCAGCAGCTCCAACGAGACGGCGTCCCCATCAGACTCCCCGCCCCTCGCAGCCACAGGGACCTGGTTGCTCATCGGAGCCGGGACTGCAGTCGCCGGGAGAACCAGATCCAGCTCCAGGTCCAGCAGTTGCTCAAGCGACGTCGGTCTGCTTGACTCCGAGTGTTCGTCCCAGTCCGGGGAGTGCTGCTGCTGCAGCGGCAGCTGGTCCTTGACCGGCCGCGCGCCGAGCCCCGGGGCGTGCGCGTCCTCCTGGTTGCCGTCGCGCTTCTCGAGCGCCCATCGTCGCAGCGGAACGCTCTTCGTCATGGCGTGGGGTGGGGCACTGCGATGCCTGCGCAGTCGCGTCGTTTCGTGCGCATTCGCGTGGCCATTTCTGCAATTTCGCCAGAGACTGGCGGGTGGTCATTGCGGTGGGGAACTGCGATGCCCGCGCAGTCGCGTCGTTTCGTGCGCATTCGCGTGGCCATTTCTGCAATTTCGCCAGAGACTGGCGGGTGGTCATTGCGGTGGGGAACTGCGATGCCCGCGCAGTCGCGTCGTTTCGTGCGCATTCACGCGGCCATTTCTGCAATTTCACCACGGGTGGTCATTGCTGCTGCTGCTGCTGGGGACGATGGGGCTGCTGAGTATCCTCAAGAAGGTCAAGGAGAAGGAGAAGGAGATCCGCGTGCTCATGCTGTGCGTCGTTGGCGCAGTGACCTCGAGGGCGGCCGGGGGCTGATGCGGCGCGTGGGTATGCGATGCGGCAGGGGCCTGGACAACGCCGGCAAGACGACGATCCTCAAGAAGTTCATGGGCCAGGACATCACCGAGATTTCGCCAACGCTGGGGTTCGACATCCAGACGCTCGAGTACAAGGAGTGAGTGGGTCCCACGTGGGTATTTGGTGGGGGTGGGGGGGGGGATAATAGTCCTGACCGCTGGCGTGCTATGGCGCATCAGCTTCAAATTGAACGTCTGGGACGTCGGTGGCCAGCAGACAATTCGCTCGTACTGGAGGAACTACTTTGAGCAGGTTTGGAGTGATTGGTATTGGCGGTGAGGGTGTGCGTGCGGTGCTGACACTGCGTGGCGCTCTAGACGGACGGCCTTGTGTGGGTGGTGGACAGCGCCGATCGGCGGCGACTGGAAGACTGCAAGCGCGAGCTGGCCAGTCTGCTGACACAGGAGGTGCGCTGCTTTCCGACCATGCTTCGCGATCGCTATGCTCATGCGAGCCGTGTTTATGGTGTCTGCCCCACTATGCAGAAACTAGCGGGCGCCACCCTGCTCATCTTCGCGAACAAGCAGGACTTACCTGGTGCTCTCTCCTCTTCTGAGATCGCGGATGCGCTGGGACTGCGGTCAGCTCAGTTTTCGACTAGACACTGGAGCATCGTCTCCTGCAGCGCTGTCACGGGCGACGGCCTCGTGGACGGCATCGACTGGCTTGTCGGGGACGTGGCCAGCCGCATCTTCCTCATGGAGTAGCAGTGATGCATACCTAGCTCCGGACGAAGCACCCAAGGCACCGATCGTTCTCGAAGTCTTCGCCGTTAGCCTACAGCCCTTCCTTCCATGTCCTCAGCAGTCCTAAGACGATGCCAACGCCAGCACCTTCCGTCCGTGCTTCACACGAACTCACCCAGTGCCCACCGACCGTTAAGTTGAAGTTGCCTATAACATGCTACCTCCATGTTCGCATACAAGATCAGGTCTGGCAGGCAGCGAGCGACCGCCAGCTCCTCAGTGTGGGAAGTGACCGATGATCATGACGCCGTTGGCGGGGGGAAGTGCGGGGCTGGACGTCGACCCGAAGGCGCTGGCGCTCGACATGAGCGTGCGGCTCTGGCGCGTGGAGGTGGCGCTGGCCGCGCGCAAGCTGCTGACGCTCGGACGCGCGTTCGACGTGCGCTACTCGCTGCCCAGCGCGGCGCTGGACGCGCTGACGCTCGCGGACTTGGGCGTGCGCGTGGCCGCCATCATGAACACGCACGTGTTCCAAGTGAGCGAGCGAGCGGATGCGCCGCCGCGCTTCCCCATGGAGTTCGTCGACCAAGTGGCGGGCCGAGCCGCGGCCGCCGACCCCATCTGCACCGTCGAGGCGGACGACTACCTGGTCGGCATGGGCGTCGAGGACTTCCTCGTGTGCCCGCGCAGGCTCAAGCAGGTGGAGAAGGACGCGGCGGCACTGGGAGCCCAAGTCCGTGTCAAGCAGGAGCAGAGCAAAGGCGCCAGGAAGACGCTCGTGCTGCGCTTCGTGCGCATGGGCGCGGCCGTGCGCGACGACCCGCGCGTGGGCCGCACGCCCGCGCGCGTGCTGCGCGTCCTCGACGAGCTGGACGCCCACCGCCTGCAGCTGGCGACCCGCTACGAGCTGCTCATCGCCCGGGACCGCCAGGCCGTGCAGCGCCTGCACTCGGCCAAGAAGCTGCTCATGTACGTCAAGATCATGACGTTCGAGACGAGGAGGTCCGCGATGGAGGACAGCAAGTTCCAGTTCGCAGACAAGTTCCGCAAGTGGCACGCGCAGATCACGAGCGACGACGTGGGGCCCATGGCCACGCCACACAAGCGCGTGGTCGGCGAGAAGCACCCCGCGGAGGACATGCTGGTCGACACGAGCCCCGGCCAGCCTGAGAAGGACAGCTACAACAGCAACCCTGCTCCAAAGGCGACCACATCTTCGATCCTGCGTCAGAACCGCTCCACCGGTGCTGCACCAAGGAAAAGAGTGACGTTTGCGATGGATGTATCACCCGAAAACGTGAGGGTTGCTGGTCAAAGCGCAACTGCTAGTTCTGCAGCTTCAGTTCCTACCCCGTCTCCTTCACAGCCTGTGCCGGCCGCACTAAGTGAGGCTGCTGTTCCCCCCAAGCCCAGAAGTTATGGTGTAGACGAAGGCCGGGCATACCTACTCGCTTTAGTAGGCCCACATGTCGATATCGTGTCAAAACTCCAGGATCTCGCGACTGCCGTTCAATCGGTGCCGTTGGCAACGATGAGCAAGGATTTTATAGTGGCTGCGGGACTCAAGGTGATTTGCATAATGATCACCAGATATGACCATTGCTGTCCGTGCCTAACCGTGATTTTGTAACAGCTTCGGCGCGAGCTACGAATGGTTGGCCCATCCCAGTATTCTGCCCGCGTTCAGTTGGGGCACGTGTCATTTGATTGTACTGCTACAATCGATCGAGATGCCACTATTGGTGCATTGTCACGACTGACAAGGGCCGTGATGGAACATCGGAGGCTTTACGGTGACATGCTGGCGCATTTGAAGAGTCAATTCGGCTTTTGCTTCACTAACGATACTCGAAAGGTCAAAGACGCCACTTTCAACTATCTGATTACGAACAAGATCGTACGGGTAAGAACTTATACTATCTGCTTCAGGATTGTTGTTTTGCACCACTAATGCGCTACGATTTTCCCATAGTTATACGAGAAGCCGATTGGGGATTCCGGCAACGTTATTTATGATGTTGTGGCTAATATTCAGGAATTTCCGCTCATTTGTAAGCGTGGTTCATCTTTACCTAGCACTAAGAGTGAGGCTGTTGATGCACTTCTGCTGTTCCTGATGGAACTGATCGACCAGTACGAAGAAAGCCTGAAACTCGACCGTGTCGAGCAAATCAAGAAAGAAGTTGAACTGACCACCAAAACTGAAATTGCTCAGCCCCACCAGGCTGATGAGCATGACGAAGTAGACGACTACAACCAAGAGAACAGTAATATTGGAATCGACGCCTCCCACGAGCACACAGCAATCATAGAAAATTCAGATTCACGGAATGCTGAGCTGAGGTCTATGGGCATTTTGCGAAAGCGGCACTATGCGCCGAGCACTGAGGAAAGTTACGAAGATAAGCGTTCTGCACCTCGTCCCCGCCTAGTCTATTCAACCAGTCAACCACATTCATCTGTACAATCGGAAAGAAGATATGTTGAGCGCGAAGATGAATATGTGTCTGCCGTGGCCACCCCAAGTTTATTTGTCGAAGATCGAAGCGGCTCTGATCCCCGACGGGACACTCCTTCTCGTTCAGTTGATGAGACCGCTAAGGCAAAATCGGATGTGTACCAGGAGCTGTTAAAGCTTCTTTTTCATGATCGTGATAAAGTTGTAGCAGCGGTGAAAGGGATCGCATGGGATCTGAGAGTCAAATCGGAGACAATTCAGCTTTCGTCGATTTTTAAGGTAGGCATTCGTTCTTATTACTCTGGACAAGAAAGTTGGTCTTTTGATAACGTGCGATTACTGCGTTTATTCATTTAGATATCCCGAACGGCAACGAGGCGGCACGATGGTGTAGTCAGTTGCACACTCACTGCACCCGAGGGTGTGGTTGAGGCCTGTGGGGAAGGATCATCCATTGAGATCGCGAAGGACAGGGCAACAACGATTTTGATCAATACCCTGGATGGAATTATTAGTACTTGGAAGGCGCTTCTTGTTACTTATAATGACCGTCTAGCTCAAACTCCTACAACATTGATGGCGGGCAATGAAACACAAGCAAAAAACCATGATAAGGTAAGGGCATTGCGTGGCAGTGGAGACGAGTAGGTCGGCTAATGTGCTGCAATTCATGATTTTGCTGTGGTTTTAGGTGTCAGCGTCGGAAAAGCTGGTTCCACCGCTGTACATGTACTTCATTTCGGTCCGTGGCACCCTCGCCATTTCGACAGCTTGTCTGAACGCAAAAGACGCAAAGCGATCTGCCAACGAGAGATGGCGAGATATTCTGGAAGAACTGAACAAGTTGACCCCAGCACCAAATTGCTCTAAAACAAATACTACCCGCTCAACAAGTGCTACGACGGCGACAACAAGTACATCAAGTAACCAACCGCGCCCCCCAGCAACCCAAGTAAAGAGCAGCAACCTTATTTTATGCAGTGACGACGAGATGGACGACGACGATGACGACTATGACCGCTACTCAGATGGAGGATTTGACGACGATGACGATTGGGATCCATCAGCAGTCAAAACAGCACCTCAACCACCCGCTGTTGCTGAACGAGAAGCGGCATTCGCGAGGGAAATTGAAAAGCACTATGACGAAGAATCGGAAAGCAGTACTTCAGATGACGCGAAATTCCGTGCTGCAATCAGAAGCTTGTTCACCCCTACCGACGAACTTTGTGCTGGTATCAATCAACTTAGACGGTCGCTGAAGTATCGCGGAGCGGAGCACAAAAGGATCGTGCGTAATGTTACGGCAAACATTAGTATGGAGCGTTTGCGAGAAGGCATTTTTGAAGTTCTTGTTGATGTCAATGATGTAATTCGCTTCAAGGCATCGAAAATGGCGAAACCAGACGCTTGCAATGCAGCAGTTGATGGCATGTTAGGCAAACTCAATAGGATTCGATCGATTTGGGCCCAACTTTTGCATTTCCTGGACAATAAGTCGCTGGCGCACGTCTCACTCGAGGATTCCTTCCAGGCTTTGATGTTGTCGGGCATCGCAAGCGTACGTAAGTTTCTTCGTAGGTATTTGCTGATGGTTATAACTGACTACGGGTGCTACTTTCTCCTTTGTTTCAAATCTACATGTAGATAACAACTACTGTGGAAGACCCACCTCGGCCTTTCGGTCGAAATGCTCACGATTTACGCTCTGGTACCCATTGCGTTGTTCGAGTTGACGAACATGTGCTGTGCCGAGCAACTTGGGACTCAGAGGCGGAGGCTCGACGCTTGGTTGAATGGCGAGCAGTGCAATTTTTCGTCGACTTGATCGACTGTGGACTTGATCCAAAGCCAATAGACGGTGAAGACGAGAAAATGGAGATTGAAGGTGAAACGCCTATAGTGCAGACCTCCGTTGCGTGGTCCTGCCTCATTCGGATTCAAGATGCGTCCGACTCTAAAAACTATCACGAGTTTCCGGTAGATGCCTTCTGGTGCCGCAGCCGCGATGGAATGACACCCGAGGAGTTTCCGGAAGGTCGAGGCATTGTGGTGACGCAGCGAGGAACTGTCGCTATGGAAAGAATGGAAACTGAAATGCGCAACCTCCATGAATCGGCTATGACATTTTTCTGCTTGGAGTCAGCATATGATCACTGGAAGTTTGTAAGGCAATTGGTTCGGTACTCGGACAAGAGGAAGCACAACTCGCGCGCACTTGCACTGACCATGTCGCCGACGTGTCCGTACAACGTATATTTGATTCCTCCGGGAGCATCCATTAACAGTGAGCATAACTCGTATTGGCCGGAAAAAGCGCTGCCTCGTTTTGGTATTGATCGTAAAAGAGTGGTAGGGTTTTTGACAAAGAAAAGAATTGGCTAAGTGCATTTATAATTTGAAAACTTTTAATAGGAATTGTTGAGTCAGTTGCTGTCGTCGTCATCTTCCTTACCGCCGTCACTGTCCATTCCGTGGTGTCTTCGATAAGCTACACTCTGCGTTTCGGCGTGGATCATCTCGAGGTATTCCGCGTTGTGAATCTCAAACCTTCGCTGCCGAATGAGGTGGCCAAAGTCTCCAATGGCCCCACCGTCGTTGAGATCGTGGTCCAGAATCAAGTCCATGAGGACGTCGCACATTCGGCGGACTTCAATGTTAGGAGCATCGGCCGCAAGGAGCAGGTCTGGCACGAAGCCCACACCAAATAGAATTTCTTCAAAAGTCTCTGGGTGGCGCAGCATGCGATAAAATGCATAAAGCAGCTGGAGGGTTAGCTCATTATCGTGCTGCTTCTCCTGAAACAGCGAATGGAATGTGCGCACAAGTCGAGATGATGACAGTAGAGGAGCACATTTTGGCTCCAATGCGAGTGCGCTAACAAAAAGTACCACCTCCAGGATCATGTCGTCTTGCGAGAAACCTGGCACTAGAAGCTTGTTTAGGAAAGGGATTAGCGAATGATCCGTCACTAATCGATCCCAGGAGGTCTTCGACGGTAGATCACTAGGAGTCATGTTCGCTAGTGTTGCCAGGACTTCAATCGAGAAGTCATGGTTGTCTGTGTTGAGACACAACTCAATAAACGACACAACGAAGGGGGCCCACATACCGCGATACTTGTATGCTTTGTCGCTGACGAGATCTTCTTGAAGTGTGTATGACCAGAGTGAGATATTCCGAATTACCTTCATCAGGAGTGGGTCACGGGTGCGGAAAACTCGAGTAGCGAGCGCTTCAAGACCGCGATTCTGGCACATAAGCTCGGCATTGCGCGCGTTGTGACTGAGGTTCACAGCGAGTGCAGCAAGCTCCTTCGCTACAATGTTTTGCGGGAAATTGATCACCAGCTGCATAACAATCGGAATTGCCTCTGTGTACGTGAACATCGACTTGCACCGGTCGTCAATGCTAAGATGGTAAAGAATTCGAAGCGATAACGCACGGAAAGGTGGCTTTTTGAGCAGCTCCACAAGCTTTGGAATGAGGCTGTTTCGCACCAGTACTTCACGCAAAGCTGGGTCGAAGGACAGATTGAATAACAGCTTTAGGGCTGTCTGGATTGTTTTGTCGTGGTTGCAGTTGAGGTAGCGCACAAGTTTTTCCACAACTGTTAGCTCCACCATTGCGTCCTTGTTCTCTTCAAATATGCTCAGTTTCTTGAGGAAAGTTATGGTTAGAATAACCAGGTCAGGGGCGATACGATCAAGCAGCTGCGCAGCAATCGTAATAGAAAAAAGCTCAGTGTCGGCACGATCTTAAACATCTTTTGGCACTTGGACAATCAAACAAACCTTGGCAAGAAATTGCACTATCTTCCGCTTGACCATCTTGCGCTCAGTGTGAATGTCCTCAGCCAAGTTCAGTAGCACGCTAAAGCATACGTATCTGAAGGGTAATCGTTAGTTGACAATGTGACCAACGTTTCGCTGCACACAGCTCAGTCTCACAGCAGTTGGTCCTGCTTCCTCATGCGTTTCTTGTTGCGCTTCTTCTCACGGTCCAGCTTCGCCAGAATCTCCTCAGTCGAGTCCCCCGTTGCAGCCTCGTTGGCCGCTGCTTCCAGCGTCTTTTCCTCTTCGAGGCGCAGCTGGTGGCGCTTGAGCTCGAACTCGACAATCTTGAGCGTGATGGCTCCGATGCGGTAGTTCGCCAGGAGCGGATGCAGCTGCAGGAAGTTGGAGAAACACCAGAAGATGCGCATCATGGTGAGCGAGAAGTCGTAGCTCTTCTTGTAGTCGTCGTTCAGGACGCGCGACAGCAAACTCTGCAGAGAGAGACCACGAGCACAATACGTCAACTTTGCTAAACCCCATCCACACTGCGACGGTGTACGACGCGTCACGTTACACGCCGCACAGACCATGAGCGACTCGTTCTGCACAAGTGCCTCGATGTTCCCGGCGAACTCCGCCAGCTGCAGGATCATCTTGGCGCCGTCCAGCTTGGACTCGACGTCGTCGTCGTAGAGTTTCTCCATGTACGCGTCCAACTCGTCCGCCTTGGCCGTGATCTTGCGGGGCCGCTCGCTCTTGGCCACCACCGCATGGCTCGGGCCGCGGCTGGAGCTCGTCCGGGAGCTGCTCATGGCGGTCCACGGCCTTTTGGAGATTTTGGAGACTGAGGGGTTTCAAGCTGACGTTGTGCGAGTTTATATTTTCCAGGATTAAGAATAAATTCGCCGTTCCTGCAAAGGAAAGGATCATTCACAAGAGAAGCAGTATGCATGCTTAAGGGGTATAACACTTCTTTGCAATTGGAGCTACTTACTCGGAATACCGGCATACCTCGATGGTACAGTAGTCGAAGAGTTGTATGTATCGATGGTATGCTGAGGGGCGTAATCGATCAACGGAAGCGCGATCCTTTATGTACATCTACGGATGTGATTGCATCAAGGCAACACGCTTCACAACCTATATATGCTACAGTAGACAGCCTCGCATTACCCTCATTGCCTTTCAGGCTAAAAAGCGTGTCCTCACATTTTTGCGATTTAATTTGGACAATCCTTCGATAGTTGATTTAAGTTCATCCCGTAGAGAAGTATTTTACAAAATTATCTATCCAAAGAGCGAATCTCATCCATCAAAATAATATTTTCATATTATGAGGATGTCATGCTTGAAAAATGGCAAAGGACAACGCCGAAATCTCTGTGAACTTATAATAGCGTTTGCATCACGCTGACCTACCCCCCCTGCTGCAGGGCCTGCATGCTTGCCTTCAGTTTTGAAAGGTCTTTGGGTTTTGGCGCCACGAAAGGCAACTCGCGTCCGACTTGGCGGGTCGACTCAAAACCAAATGTCATCGACGCTATCAGATCGCAATTTCCCAGGACCAACAAAGCAGACAAGATGGCTACATCCCGACTGGTGCAGCGCACGGCGGCGTTTGTGGAGCAGCAGCTCAAGTGCAACGACGCGTCGCACGACTGGCGCCACATCGAGCGCGTCTGGACGGTGGCGAGAGCGCTCGCGAAGGAGGAGGTGGGTGTCCATGTGGCAGCGCTGGCGATGCTCGTTCCTCTGCCTAATGCGTTTCTTGGTGCAGCGGGTGCCGGAGGAGAACCTGGAGATCGTGGACCTGGCGGCGCTGCTGCATGACATCGACGACTGGAAGTACCAGAGCGACAAGGAGAAGCCCACGAAGCGAGCGGTGGCTTTCCTGCAGTCGGAGCGTGTGGGCACCGACAAGATCGAGCGTGTGATGTCCATCATCGACAGCATGGGGTTCAAGGAGGAGCTCGCGGGCACTGACGCAGTATGCCATGATCTGACTTCTTGGCAGGTGGTATCAGGGGCTCACTGATACACTCGTTGTGTCTGCTACAGCGAGCATACACGGTTGAGTATGGCTGTGTTCAGGATGCCGACCGACTTGTACGATGCCTCCATGCATCTTCATTGCAAGAGTGATGATGATCTAACGGTATGGTGCTGCAACGCCTATTGTGTAGGATGCGATTGGAGCCATCGGGATCGCCCGCTGCTTCACCTTCGGAGGACACAAGCTGCGCCCGCTGTACGACCCGGACGTGCCCCCAATCGAAAACATGACCAAGGAGCAGTACATGGATCCGAACCGCCCCAACACCACCATCAACCACTTCTACGAGGTACGGCATAGGTCATGATGACGCCGCTCTGTGGTCTACCACTAATGTAGCTCATTACTTCTTTGGCAACCATGCAGAAACTTCTGAAGCTTCGTAGCATGATGAAAACAAACGCCGGAAAGCGTTTGGCTGAAGAGCGCCACGCGTTCATGGAAACGTTCCTGGAGCAATTCCACAAGGAGATCAGTGGTCGGGGATAGATCAATTCGGCAAGCATGCTGGCATCAGAACGCTTTCAGTTTGAAAGTATAATCAAAGCGTGGTAGATCTCCATTGTGCTTAGCATTTTGCTACGTTCAAACAGACACATCTGTAAACTTCCTTGTGCTCCTCCTCCTCCACGAGCACGGCGAAGAATGCCAGGACGGACCCCGTCTCTCTTTATCCAGGGGGCCAGCCCAACTCGCGCCCGCCCAGAACGTGCAGGTGCAAGTGGAAGACGGACTGGCAGCCGTCCTCCCCGTCGTTGATGACGATGCGGAAGCCCTTGTCCAGGTTCTGCTGCTTGGCCACGAGCTTGGCGGCGTAGAGCAGGTGCCCCAGGACGGCCTCGTGGCGCTCCTCGGCGTGCGCGAGCTGCGTGAGGCCGTCGCGCTGCTTGGGGATGACGAGGATGTGCACGGGCGCCTGCGGGTTCACGTCGTGGAACGCCAGGCACTGCTCGTCCTCGTACGCGATCTTGGCCGGGATCTGCCGGCTGATGATCTTGTCGAAGATGGTTTCGCCCACAGCGGCGGAGGCGCCCGCGGCGGCCGCGGCGTCGGCCTTGGCGCGCTCGTCGGAGCTCATGGCGCGGCGGGCGAAGGGGGCGGGCGGGAGGCGCAGCGGCACCGCGCGGCGAAGAGCTTTGAGGAGCATGTGGGGGCAAGGCGTTGTGTGGCGCACACCACGGTACCCATCAAAATGGCTACAGGAGCCGGGTGTGGCCATTTGGCTGCGAGCCCATGGCTCGAGTCGAGGCGAGGCCCTCGACTCGAGGTCCACGCACACCCTTCGCAGTGCATGCTGGCAATGGCGCTCGACCCACGATGAAGCTGCGTGAACTGCCAGGAAGCACTCCAGCGCGTGTTCCGGTGCGCAACCACTTCTTGACAGCATGCACTGTGTCTTTCGATTGCATCCATTCTAGCAGGTACGATTGTGCGCTACAATCTCCTCGTCAAAACCTGATACGTCAATCCTGTTCCGTCCAATACCCCGTCCAACCCGCTACGCGCGCAGGTTTGACACGCAAGCAAATCAGCTACGGGCCCAGCACCACAGCATACAAGTACCAAGTCTTCCCCCCCCGCACTCAGCTGTCCTTCTGCGCAGTCCGTGCTGGTCCGGCAGCGCCAGCCCCTCTCGCTCGCACCACACGTTGCAACGTACGCTCAGATCGCAACGAGAGCTCCGCAGCGCAAGCGCCGAAGAGCCCCAAGTCCCCATGGGCAGCAGCGACGCCGCCGAGTCGGCGCAGGAGCAGCAGCAGATGGAGGAGCAGACCTTCAGCCTGTTGGTGGCGCCCCCCGCCGCCAAGGGCGCGCAGTCCGTGCGCCTCGAGAGCGTGAGCCCCGCGGACACGGTGGTGGCTCTGCGCCAGCTCCTGGCCGAGTTCCCGGCGCTGGCCTGCTACACGTGCTACCGCCTGGAGGCCAGGAGCCCCGCGGGCGACGCGTGGCAGCCGCTCAACGACTTCGTGGAGCTCGCCGAGTACGAGAGCGTGGCCGACGGCGCCACGCTGCGCATGGTGCTGGACAAGTACGACGCGCGCAAGGTGCGCGGCCACGTGCGCCGCCTCCGCGACGTGCTGAGCAACCCGCCCATCCCCCAGGCGGCGGCGGAGCCCGAGGCGCAGCCCGAGGCCGCCGCGGACGCCGCCAAGGCCGAGCAGCCCGCCGAGGGCGACGAGATGGACGAGAAGAAGCTCAAGGAGATCTCCGAGCAGCAGCTCAAGCGCCTGCGTGAGATCCACCACAAGCTCGAGGGCGTCGAGGTGCCCGTCAAGCCCGAGCTGGCCGAGTTCTACAACTTCCCGGGCGCCAACGCGGCGGCGGCGCAGGACGGCGCGGAGCACGCCGAGCCGACGCAGGCCAAGGGCAAGGACCAGAAGAAGAGCAAGAAGGCCAAGAAGAACCAGCACAAGCACAAGCAGCAGCTGGGCGACGCCAACCAGCAGAAGGAGCAGGAGCAGCCGCAGCAGCCGGACGCGACGCTGCCTGCGTGCGTCAAGAGCATCGTCTTCTCGGGCTACAACCCGCCCCCGGGACCCCGCAAGCTGGCGGGCGATCTGCTCTACCTGGAGGTGGTGGTCGCTGGCGACAGCACGCGCTACCACATCACGGCGCATGTCAATGGCTTCTTCGTCAACCGCTCGACGGCCTCCAAGTTCGACCCGCGCCCGCACAAGAGCGCTGCAGCACACTCCCATTTGCTGCTGGATGTGCTGAGCACGGTGTCGCCGAAATTCCGGGAGTCGTACGCTGCTCTCCTCGCCAAGGCTGCATCCTTGGCTAAGGAAGGACCTTCCTCAATCGAGTGGATGGTGGCTGCTGGCTCGAACTTGGGTGGCAAGCTTCCTTGGAACACCCCTATTGCCGCGGCGGCCGAGGAACACACGTACGATCTGAACCGTGCCGAGGATGAACTCTGCTCGTCCTTTGGCATGGATGAGCGCGGTGTGCTGCGTGACTGGAACGAGGAATACCAGTGCTGTCGTGAACTGCCGACTGACTCGCTGAAGGATGAGATTGTGCGCGCTCGTGTCATGTACAAGATTGTGACGGAGTTTGTGGAGGCTGCGGCCCAAGGCGCAGTGGCTATCGTTGAGGGAAACATTCCTCCTATCAACCCTATGGATGACAAGAGTGCGCACGTTTACGTTTTCAACAACATTTTCTTCTCAGTCTCTATTGATGGTAAATCTACGAAGGATGCTGCTGCCGGTGAGGAGAATGCGTATTCGGCTGCCAACCGCGATCTTCAGGGCGTAAAGGCATTCAATGAAGTGGATGTGCGTGGTCTACACACGCTCGCTACGACGGTTGTGGACTACCTTGGTGTCCGCGTCGTTGCCCAGAGCCTGATTCCTGGTATTCTGATGGGAGATGCGGCTTCGAAGCTTGTGTATGGCTCTGTGGATCACGGAAAGACCATTGCTGCGAACAGCACGATGCACGAGCTCATGTTGAAGGCTGGTGAAAAGCTGCACATCGCGGAGCGTAGTATCAAGCCACTTGGCAAAGATGACGCAGAGCCTGATGTTGAAGAGGGACAGGACGTGAGCGGCGGTGAAGCAAGCACTGATGTGGCAACTATCTGTGGTGCCGTGGAGGCTAAGGGTATTCAGGGATCTGATGGTCGCCTATATGTCTTGGATCTCGTCCGCATCACGCCAAAGGACTGGACCTTTTACAAGAACCGCGAGGCTGCCCAGAAGAGCACCAAGGAGAACGCCAAGGCGCCCGAAGACGACGGCCTGTACTTCACTCGTAGTGATGAAGGCTACGCGGCTCTTTTGCGCCCCGAGCTGGTTCAACTTTACTCGTTGTGGAAGCAGAATCAGGCTCGTCGCGCCAACCGCGAGGCTCGTATTGCTGCCAAGGAGGCTAAGGAAACAGAAGCGGAGAACGAAACGAAGGAAACTGAGACCTCGGAGGCTGAAGCCGAAAAGGCCGATGACTCTACGGCTGAAAAGAAAGACAGCGAAGAAAATGAGCAGGAGGATGAAGAGGAGGAGGATATTCCTCCAGTAGTGTTGAACCCCAACGTCTTCATGGACTACGCCGCTTCAACAGATGCCGCGCAGATCGAGGCCGACGAAGCCGCCGCAAAGGATGCGGCTGAGTATCTCCAGAGAATTGTCGTTCCAGCATTCGTGGCCGACGTGCGTCGTGGTGCTATCGCTCCCGCTGATGGCTACGCACTCACAGAGTTGATGCACTCTTGCGGTATCAACATGCGCTACCTGGGACGTCTTGCGTCGCTTGCCAAGAAACTGGAGGCTATCAACGGTATCTCAAAGTACCTACTCGAGGTTCTTGAGGTAGAAATGATCTCGCGTGCAGCGAAGCACATCCTGGCTGATGTTTTGAACTCCAACGACTCTATCCGTGCTGCTCCAGGATCAGCTATCGTAAAGCTTCTGAATGGCATTCTTGGATCAACGTCGGCTGCAGTGGACAAGGAGGACGCTGCTGAGACTAATGGTAGCGACAGTGTTTCGGTTACCACAGCATCGTTGAGTCCGAAGTCACTCTGGGCACGGATTGACACGGAGATTAAGACTCGTTTCGACTACAACTTGTCCCTTTGGGGCCCTGGCCGCGAAAACGCGCAGACCGAAGGTAGTGTCCCTCTTGGTCGGGTGCACAAGCCGGTTCTTCTGCGACGCTTGTGCCAGCGTCTGGGCCTTCGCGTGGTGAGCCGTAACTACGACTTCTCGTCCTCGTGCGCTGCGCCGATCAACCTGGACGACATTACCGGTGTCGTGCCTGTTGTAAAGAGCTCTCTTCCGTCGCACCCGCTGGCACAGGCAAAACAACTACTTGAGCGTGGCCGCGTGCATTTGAGCCAGGGCGCTCTTTCGAGCTCGTACGAATTCCTCCAGGAGGCGTCGTCTCTGCTTTTCCAGGTGTGTGGTGCTGCCCATGAGGATGCAGCTCTGTGCAGTTCGTCGCTCGCTACGGTGCTCTACCACGCTGGCGATGTTGCTGGTGCTATCGCCCAACAACAACGAGCGTTGGCTTTGTACACGCAGCTCCAGGGTACCGACTACCACGACACGGCCTTTGCACACGCGAATTTGGCGCTTTTCCTGCACGCCAATGCCCAAACGGAACTGGCAGTGCCGCACATCCGTCGTGCGATCTACCTGCTGGAGTTCTGCTGCGGCCCGCACTTCCCTGAGATCAGCTCGCTCTACTTCAAGATGGGCATGATGTGCCAGGACGTGGGGCAGATTACGTTGGCACTGATGTGCCACCGGGAATCTCTGCGCCGTGGAGAATTTGACCGAAACCAGGCGGCGAATACGCTGCGCCAAATGGCGCTTGCATGCGGCTTGGCTGGCGGCTACCGTGAGGCACTTGCGTATGAAAAGAAGGTGTACTCTCTCTACAAGGAAGCGTACGGGGATGAGGACGCTCGTGTGGTCGAGTCAGCTAAGTTCATGGCCAAATTCACGGAGAAGGCTGTGGAGGGTGCTAAGGGCCGCCGGGAAGTGGATGCCGCAGCAGCAGCTGATGCAATTGCGAAGGAACTGCTTGGAGAGCTTGAGTTCAAGGCTGAGGCTGGACAGGAGGCCGGATCGCCGTCTGCGGCCAAGAAGAAAAACAAGAAGTCGAAGAGCGGTGGTAAGAAGCACTAAGCTTGTTCAGTGCGTCTGCTGTGTGGACAGAGACTGATAGGTGACAGATAGCACGTCAGGAAACAGATATATAGACAGTGTTTACTCGTTTCTTGTCGACAATTTGCCGTTTCCGTGATCTGATTCACCTTTGCCCCGCTTTGCACGCCACTCACGGATAGTCTTGCGCAGCTTCGAGATGAGCAAATCTACCTCGTCACGTTGCATGCCCAATGCACACGCAAAAGTCACGTAGGCTACTGGAAACGCGTCGTAATGGGCTCCAAAGGCATTGAATTCATGCCCCGCAATAGTTTTGCGATCTAAGCACGACACCACCCTGGAACCCCACACAAAAAATTGAGTGACCGATAGTAAGTATCCTTCACCCGCTGCAGTTTTGAACTCACCGTGCGCCGGATACCCCACGTGAAAATAGCATTGCACCAAGTAGTGTTAGCTGTTTTGATTTCTTTAGCAGATCTTTTGTATCTGAGCAAAGTGTACCCAGAGTTAGCGCAAAAGAGATCTGTGATTACGAGGCCCATCACGGTGAAGCCAAAATGGAAAGAGAAAATAAAGTTAGCAACCCTATCGTGAGCCCGAATGTGCCATTGTGCTCACCTCGTTACTGTTGACATGCAACACGCATTCGCCCTCATCTGCTGCTAGTGCCTCAAGTTGCTCGCGCATGTAAGCAGCAAGGTGCTTGCGTTCTTCCAGTAGCCTTAGATATCCCTTCTTCCCCTGGTAGATTCAGTTGAGGCAGCAGCATTACTAGTGACACCATGGGCACAAACTATCGGCAACAAACTAACCATCTGAAGCATCGTGATGAAGAAGTCGAGTGTTGGCGTCGCACTCGCACGCCCAGGATAAAACTTTGCCACGCGGTCAACTACCTCCCGAGACGCCGAGCACACAATTGCCCCACCCACAGGCACCATGAAGTTCTTGTCAAGACTTTGCACCACGGCATCCACCCGGCCAGTGCGCATAGCTAGCTCTACTTGGTGCACACATTTAGATCCCTGCACGCCGTAGGCGTTGTTGATCACATGGGCTTAAAAAATGACAAAACCACGACAATCCCATCACTCAGTTTCCACTTCAATGAAGACACATTTGACTGGCCTATTTCTTACCGATACCACGCTGTTGGCAAAGCTGGGCGATTTCCTGCACGCGGTCATACGCCCGCGGCGCAAAGCAGCTCGTGGTGCTCATCACGGCCAGCACGTCGTCACTCCCAAACGTCTCCATCAGCACTGCCATCCCCGCCAAGTCCGTCTGTAGGAAGCCACCCGGTCTGCCGTCCGACTCGTCAACCAGAACGTTTGCCAGCACCAGCGGCGTCAGTCCGGCCGCCACGATGGCCTTGAAGCAGGACTTCTGGTCGATCCGCGGCCAAATGACGTGGCGCGCGTTGGGCTTCGCCTCCTTGAGTTGCAGCAGCACTAGAGTGAGCGACATGCCCGTGGCCACAGGCAGCACTAGAGCCGCTTGCACCGCTCGCATCCCCGCGAGACGCAGCACGTCCTTCGCCAGGGCGTTGGCCATCTGCACCATGAGCGACGACCCCGCGGCCTTGGGCTGCACCGCCGCCACGTCGCCCGACCTGCCGACCCCGTGCGCCAGGTAGAAGTGTCGACGCGCCACTAGCGGCGAGAACACGCGCGCCTCCCGCTCGCCGGCGCCCGCGCTGCCGCGGAAGTTGTTGCTGTCCATGGCCGCGAGCGTGTGCAGCAGCAGCTCCACACTGGCATCGTCCCAGCCGTCGTCGGGGAGGCGGCGCTGGGCCAGCAGCGCCGTCACCAGCTTCTCGCGCCCCCGGACGGCGTCGAGACCCTGCTGCACGTACGTGGAGGGCACGAGCTGCTGCGCCAGCGCCGCGCTCTTCGCGTTCATCTGCAGCTGGAACAGAGAGGCGAGGGAGCCCTGCCATTGGATAAAAACCACCTACAGGCTGGTGCAAATGGACGGTGATAGACAGGACCTGCAGGATTGGGCCATTTCAGCCAATCACGAGCGCGCCTTCAGCTGGCGATCGCGTGGATGCCGTCCGGGCAGAAGTAGTGGGGAAACGCTGCTGAGACCGGAAACTCCGAGATTTTCGTGTTTGGATGTGGTGCGGTATCCGCCAGGTAGAGCTGCGAACGTTTCACTCTGTCCCCCTATGCTACGCCCGGAGGGTTGAGGCTGAAAACCTTCGAAGTCCCACCGAACCTCTCCGCACCCCCTCCGAGACCCCTGACCTGGATATAATATGCAACATACAAAAAGCTAGTTATCGTTTGCAGCTTCACGTGATAAAGCTGCTTGAGGCGACAAGAGATCCGTCCCAAGAAAGCGTTAAGGTGAGCTAATGGGGTTCTGTGGTGTACCAAACGGGCAAAACCTCGTTAGCTTCCCACTCCACACCCACAACACCTACGTCGGTGCAAGACCGCACCGACATTATGTCGCTTGAGCGGGCCGAAAACCCGCGCTCGTACGCTCGACGAGCTCATTGCCCCAGGGGCAGACATCCAGAACACCACACACACGCTCTTGGACTTACCACTTGGCCGAGATCGCTTCCATCACTCCGGGGAGTCGACCTCAGCGGTGGGCATAATCTAGTCCGCGGGGACGGCTTACCTGAGGAGTCGCCGCGTTCCGCTTGTGTTGGACTGTAGCGGGGCTACACATTCGGTCAACCTCCACTGTGGCGAGGCGGGTGAGCGCCTTTTTCGCCCAGGTGTATAGCACGTAGCCACGGGGCTGCCCTTCCGGAGAAATATTCCTCCTTCCGGATTTCCCAATGGGGTCAGACTCCGGAAGCAGCACTGGGTGCCGCAAACAGGGATGGTGTGTGACCTTGTGAATCCTGTGGTGTAGCGGGATCAGCAAAACCTGCGAGATTGCTGGATCCAACTTCCCAACTTTGCCCGAACACCGACTAACGGAGGGGGTCCTCCGATGATCCGTGATCTGTGCTGAACTTGGTCACCTTGTGTACCCGTCGGTAGGGCTGGATCTGCTCCTCTGGTAACTGGTGAAGAGCTCAAGGGTTGAAGAGTGAATGTCTTGGCGAGACTTGGGGATCTTGGCAAGTAAGGTGGAAATCCTCACACTACTCGCGGTATAATGCCCAGATCCAGTGGTTTTCCGATTTGGATCTGGGGGGCCGTGGATTCAATACTCTGGATCCCTTTGCGTGTCTTCCTTTCTTGTGCTTGCCGCTTCCAATAGCGGGGTCTTGGGTCTTGAGAAGCGAAGGATCCCCCTGCCAAGCAGTAAACTCCGGTAAATCAATATTATGCACTTAGACTATGGATTACTAGTAGGTTGGATCTGGCCAATATATTATCCAGATATAATACCCAACACTTGATCTCCAATATACTACCTTCGTACACCTTGGGGGCCAATATAATTCCCGATTCCAGGCGAAGAGGAAGGCGCTTGCGATGTCCAAGGCAAATTTGGTTCTGATTTATAGTTATGTCCTATACCATCCTATATCCTATCATCCCATCTCATCTTGCATCCCATCTGGCTTCAAACGATTCTTCTACCCTTGCTAAGTCGTCCAGGTCGTATACATCATGTTGTAGAGGCTCGATCCAGCCACCAAGTTCCAGATCCACTTATTACATCCTAGATCCACCATATCAGATTTAGATCCGCCAGTCGCCTGGATCCAAATCTAGAACCCTTGGACCTTGTCTTACCACACATCCGTATGCCCAAATCCATCTGTCCGACTTCTGGGTTTAGATCCATCCAGATCTATACCCGAATCCACTGAATGTATAGATCCAATTTCACTTCACGGATCTAGACTCCCGACCACTTGTATCAAGGAGCCGCCCTTGTCATCCGTCCCCTGCCCCTCACTTGCATGTCGGTCAGACTTGTCAGCTCCCTTCCACCTGACTGCCACCACCCCGTCGCAGTTCAGCACTTGCATCCGGGCCATCCGTCACCATTATAAACCAATGGCAAGGTCTGGATCCATCAGCGCCAATTTCGGAAAGTACCGCTTCTCCACAATCGCCCCCTGCCGGTAGTCGTTGCCGCACAACGGCATCACTCCTGGCACCTCTCGCACTCATTCACACTAGCCCTCCACAGCTACCACTCCGAAGTATGCCAAGCCCCGGTCATGACTCGTCCTGGGACTCGCAGGCCGGATATGGATGCTCGTCTGGTCGTCGTCAATTCCCCGCCGCATCCTCCACAGGGGGTTCCCGACCACCCCTGCCTCCTGTAGTGGGCTTACTTAGCTCACTACTTTAGCTTACACGTGTGCGCAACGTGTAGGAGGAAGCGTAGGTGTATTTATATTTGATTAAGTATACTTAGCTCACTAAGTATAGTTAGATCTAAATAAAGACTTATTAATAAGCTTTTGGTAGAAAATGAGAACTGAATTTGAAATGTTAACTTCGGTTTTGCCTCCTAAAACTGATATCTATAAAGAGAGGATCTGCCAACGAGTGGTTGGCAGAATCTCTATCCTAATGCATGCTTCTTATTGGCAGATATCTGTTGCTTTCTGCCAATAGT
>BSXT01001504.1:0-31445 GCA_030267785.1 Phytophthora fragariaefolia
CTGTCGAGCCCGTAGATGAAGACGTGGCCTCGGCCAATTTGCTCTTGCCGTTCGACTTGTCCGCTTTACTCGCGGTCACCGATTTGCCGTGACCAGTATTCGCCTCTCCGACTGTCGAGCCCGTAGATGAAGACGTGGCCTCGGCCAATTTGCTCTTGCCGTTCGACTTGTCCGCTTTACTCGCGGTCACCGATTTGCCGTGACCAGTTTTCGCCTCTCCGACTGTCGAGCCCGTAGATGAAGACGTGGCCTCGGCCAATTTGCTCTTGCCGTTCGACTTGTCCGCTTTACTCGCGGTCACCGATTTGCCGTGACCAGTTTTCGCCTCTATGTCCGTCGAAATCGAATTGTATGGATATGTGCTGGCGTTTGGTGGTACGGATTCGTTGTAGTGATGTTGATAGATGTTGGCGTTACTGCTGTTATCTTGTGGGCTGTAATCTTTGCTACTGGTTGCGTTGTTTTGTTTTCGTGGCATGGATTCTTTGCCGCCTGGTTTTGATTCGTTGCCGGAGCTTGAGTGCTTTTGTTCATCACTTCGTGAATTCGAGCTGATCTCTTCCACATGAGACATTTCGGTAACTGGTGTTAATTTACTAAACTTCTCCTTATTGTTTTTGCTGAGATCTGGATGGGCGGCAGGTGAAAAACTAACCAGAGATGAAGACTCTCCAGGGGCTCTTGGGTACCATTGTTCATTTTGCGCTCCGTACTCACTTGATCCTGGAGGCAATGACTGCATGGTTGCAGCAGATGGTGGCGACGAATTTAATGGCCAATTATCTCTCTTTGTTGGTATCTTGCCACTCAGCGAGTTTTTTTTTATTGGTAGAGCAATCTCTGCAGCAGAGGTTTCTTCCGGGATGTCGCTTGAATACGTACTCAAAGTTGCTGGTGGTTGTTGAGTTTTAATGTCTGCGACTCTTTTCTCCACAGCAGAATTGGGGCTCGAAGCCAAAGCACTTTTGCTGTTATCGCTAAAAGTCTTCAGCACCCGTGTCAATCTGTCGTGTTCACTGCGAAAAAGACGGCTGCCAACATCTGCAACCTGTAGCTGTCGCTCGAAGTGCGTTTTTGTCTTCACAACAGCCTTACCACCGTACAAGACCACTGTCTCAACGATCAAAATAATCAAGACGGCGATCAAAATCCATCGAAGCCAGACAGATGTTAGAATCATCGTGTTAATTGTTCGGTATCGCTACGCGATAAAAGCGGAAGTGACCCACAAGTCGATGGTTCGTCAGGGGTCGTTGACCCTCGTCAAACGTGATCGCAGGAAGTAGTCAGACCAAGGAATGTTGAGCGAACGAAGTCTTTCTGTCGATTATTTCGCTTGTATTCCAAGCTGTGAGTAGTAACGCTGAATTGATACTTTGATGCGGCCTTGGTGCCAGTTTGCAGTCGAGCATCGAAGATGTTTGGCTATTCAGACCACTACTAAGTGACCGATTGTATCGTTTGTACTGCTACCGGAATATAGTGTATCCGTTGGTAATCCATACCTGTGATATACAAATGCATTGTCGAGGCTACAACCACGTTTAACAGAACTAAATCTTTTTAGCAGACTTATTGGTCGGACTAGTCCCAATATATATCCTCGTCCGTGCCAGTTTGCATGTCCCGCATAGCGCGCAAGCGAGTCAAATGCCGCGCTTGAGCGAGCGATAACCTCTCGATAAAGTTGACATTGAACGACGGGATCTGTTTCCGCCTTCCACTTGATAGAAAGTTTTTTCCATTCCCCACTATGGAGCCCATCCGGCCTTCAGACCTCCCAGACGTACCAGTCCTACTCGTCAGAGTTTCCAAGCGGTCACCAAACCGCGCCTTGAGTACTGCCGCCTGGGCTACTGTGCGGAAGCTCAGTTTCTTGGTCTTTAGCATCTGCGTTGGTCGGCGGTTCATCTTGGACATTTTTTGGATGTTTTGGGCCGTCTGCATACGCGACTCACTAATGCGCCGAACGGCTAAAAAGAAGGTTGGAAAGTTGTCCACGATTGCCTCGAAGTTATCCTTGCTTAAATACATAAGCTCGCACATACGTTCAGCCTTGACTTCTGCCGAGGTTGGCTGCCCGGTGAGCAGTGATGTCTCACCGAAAAACGATCCCTCACCTAGATTCCCGAGAGGAATGTTATCCACCAAACCTGGCACGCACAACGATACTTGGCCGGTTTTGATGAAGTAGAACTCGCTTGCAACCTCTCCGCATACAATGATGATTTCACCTGGCATGGCCACGACAGGAACGAGACACTGAACGATGGCCACGACGCCCGAGTGAGATAGTGCCCGGAAAAGAGGGACTTTTTGCACGAATTCGGAGTGCAAGTTCAGCTTAAGTAGCAGCTTGAGGCGATCTGGCAGATCTGCAAATAAATTTTCGGTGGGGTCTTGTAGACGGGTGGTCAATGCGTAGTCATAGTACCGCCGGATCTTGTTCTGCAAGGTAAGTGGGACCTTCTTAAATCGTAAGTAGTCGTTGATAGAGTCCATTTGATTCTTACGAGCGATCTCTTCCTTATCTAGATTCGCCAGCAGATTCGCAGCACTACCAATAATGCTGGCATTGATGACGATTCCAACAAACAGCATTACGGACGTGAACAACTTTTCAATAGGAGTGGTCGGGTTCACGTCGTTCGCTGTCGTTACCATGATAGCAAAGTAAAATGCATCGATATACTGCTGTCCGAGCGAGTCACTGTTACGTATTTCGTGTGTCGGGGCCCAGGTAGTCTCGACACTTTGATTCAAGCTGATATAGTAGTACGAACACGCAATAAGATGTTGTGAAACGAGAAATATTATCGTGAGCTTCAGCATCCGTAGCATGGATGGGTTCATCGAGCGGTCAATGTGACCAGAAACTGTACGAACAAGCCCCGAATCTGATACTTTCGCCACACGAGCCACCTTCAGGATTTTTGAGAGTGTCAGCAATCCGTTTGTCGTGCCTATCAGCGATGAAGGAAAGCTGCTAACGGCGTCCACGAGCAACCAAGTTTGTATATAGTTTCGCCGAATTTTGTCAAGGTCTTTGATTTCTTCGCCCGTCGCGTCGTCCTCGTAACTCGTGAAAAAATTAAGTACCATTTCGATGAGATATATCACGTCCACTACTACGTCCAGAGCGTAGCTTACGCCCGTAGATTGCACTCCGAAGCCAACTTTGATAGGCGTTGTTATAAGCACGTATGCTATGGAAACGGTGATTACGAAATCCCACCAGTGACGAAAGGTTGAGTGAATCGAGATCGTAAACTGATACGCTTTGCGTTTCTGACTTTGAGCAAGCTGATTAGCATTTAACACCATAACCTCGCTGTCGACAAGCTCCGCAACCCGAGCAGAGCGCTCCTCATCCATCTTAATTTGTGATGCCTTCTCAAACATGCGCGAAACGGTCTGCTTGAATTTTGATACGTCTTCCACGATCAATGCGGTGACACTACTGCGCCGCACGCTTTCAAAGTTACTATTCCTGCCCGTGACCGTGCTGCTGCGGCGTCTGCTTTCAGCGCGACTGTTTTTCCGTTGATGTACACTCGAGTGGCCATCTGGTTCGTCTGCAGCCAGGGAACTTAAACGTTCTACTAATGACTTTCGCATTGATTTCTGGCGTACAGTGGAATTAGTCGTCTTCGAGTCAACTACATCGGAGAGGTCACCACTACCAATTGTTTCAAGTTTGCTGTCCATGTGAGGGAACACCTTTCTAGAGTTGGCATGGACACCAGGAGAAGTAACGGAAGAAGCTTCATCTGCAATGCTGGCACCATCGACATCTGCATCCGATGTTAAAGCTGTACGTGCCTGTTTCTCCAAGTAGCCTAAAAGTTGTTTTTGACTGCGGGACGGCCGGCGCACCGACGTCTTAACGGATTTCAGTGTAGCGTTTGCGTTGATAATCGTATCCAATTGTTCTACATGTCGAAGTACATCTTCACCTGCTGCTTCCACTTCCTGAATGCGGTTAGCCGACGGGCCTCTCATCAACAGGTGAGGTTGAGTTGTTGCAATGGTAAACCTCGGCAGCCGCGTTTCCCCAGGCTTTGGTGTTGTTGTAGCTTCTGTTGAGCTAACTTCTGTACTTAATTCCGTCTGTGTGGTCGCAGTCGGTGCTACCACCGTTGGTACAGTTAGCGGTGGTGCTGTCTCCGTCGCTAACGTAGCAGATGGAGGTTGGTCAACTGCCGTAGCAATCTCTTCACCGCTCGCTTCACACATAATTGTTTGGAAACCAACACAAGCTAAGTGTCTTCGTTCTGTTCACTGTTGATGGTTTCCACTTAAAAACCGAGACGATTAGGCTGAAGAGTTGTTGTCTCTGTTGGGCATTATCCCCACAGCTGCGTACAAATGGAGCGTCTGGTACTAGCTCGGTCCGTCTTCCTTCGTGGCACTCTTATCACTGGAATCAGGACAAGTACAAAGTTAGTTAGAGCACGGTACTATTAATACGAAAGGTGGTTTTGCGGGTGGAGTTCAGTGAACATTGCAGTGGCAAGTTTATCATGGTCCCAGCAAACATAATTGTTGAGCACGCGAAATCCATCAGTCACCCAGAAAAGAAATCTTAACGAATAGACGATTGAGCAGAGTTATTTATCATTGTGATCGCCCCGCGCCAAGCATCATCAATCAGAATCAAAATCGGAGTCTGAGTCGTCGTATCTCTTCACTGGAGGGGGCGGAAGTCCTCCGGCTGGCCGAGCTGGTGGCGGCGGTGGCAAACCTGGAGGAAGAGGTGGCTGGGCGGGATCCACTGCTGGTACTACCGGCGTAGACGAAGTTGCACCAGTCGCGTTCGGAGATGGACTCTCTGGGTCCATGCTGTTACGCGGGCAAACGAAAGAAGAGCCTTAGTCGGGCAAACAGGATAACAGCAGTAATGATCGAGAACGTACTTCAGGATATCGAGAGTCACGCCGTCCATCATCAGCTTGTGCTGAATTACACCGTCAGGCATACCCAGCTTCCGCATTTTAAAGTATCTGCAGCACAAAGCAGATGACTGTAAAAAGCTGGATCAAATGCCTGCCCCAACAAGCCCAATGGTCTTACTTTTCAAAGGCCGGATCGTCCTTCAACTTCATCACTCCAAGGTCGGCAACTGGCGGCGCCGGTTCATCCACGTCAAACTCTTCAATATCGTCGTCACTGGAGCTCTCGAATTCACTCGCTGGCGGTGCAGCAGGGCGTCCGGTCGAAGATGACGGTGGCGGTGGAGGCGGTGCCGGAGGTCCATCTCCGAAGAGCGACGCCGGTCCCCCGACAGAAGACTGATATGGCAGCAACAACAAGAGCACGAGAGTGAAAAAAATAGTCAGACAAAACAAATTACAGGTCACCAAAAGATTGCCTCACGAACCGTTGGCGAGATAGGCGGCGGGGGCGGAGGGAACGGCATGCCAATACTTCCAGATGGTCGACGCTCCGCAGACCGCGGCTCCGACAGCGACGGAGGCGGTGGCGGCAACTCCATCCGCTCGTCGTCGTCCGAGTCGCTCATTTCCTCGGACTGCGGCGGAGGCGGCGGCATGATGGGCAGGATGGGGCCCGTCGGCTCGACGTCCACGGTGGGCGCCAGGCCGCCGCTGGGCGAGGGGCCCTCCGGGTCCATATTGAGGACGCTGGGGTCCATTCCGTCCATCATGAGCTTGTGCTCGATCACCTGGTCGGGGATGCCCAGCCGGCGCATCGTAAAGTACTTGGCGTACACGGGGTCGTCCTTGAGCTTCAACACGGCGGGACCATCACTCTGCTGCACTTCAACTTGCTCGTCGTCGTCAAAGTCGCCCATGGACGACAGCGGGGGCGGCACCGACGCTGCGGGGGACGATGGCGGAGGGGGCACTATTAAGGCGCCCTCCATGCCGTCCATGGGCGGCGGAGGAGGTGGCGGTGGCAGTAGCTCCTCAATAGAAGCCCCCTCATCCGGCGGGGGCGGCGGCGGCACCCCATTGGCTGCCGCCGGGTCCATGGAGGGCAGGTCCTGATCAGAGATGCCCAGATCGATTTGGGTCGCGGCCAAATTTAGATTTGGGTCGTCCTGGCCTCCGGCAGCCGCCACCTCGGCATCTGATACACTCAGATCTGGGATGCTGTTGAGTTTGGCCTCTAAAATGGCCAGCAGGATCTCCACGCGCGTCACGTTATGCGACACGCGCGCCATGCGCTCCTCGCACTCGTGCGCGAAGTGGTTGAGGAAGCGCGTGGTGTTGGCCACGAAGTTGTTGAGCAGCACCAGCGACTTGGCCGCGGGCACGGCCGGCAGCTGCGACAGGTCCACGGGCAGCTCCGCGTCCTCCTCGGCGGGCGCCGGCACGGCGGGGGCCTCCACGAGCGCCGACGAGGACGGCGCCATGCTCTTTCGCCTATGGGAATTGAAGAATGGGCGAGTGGCCAATCAGCGGTCGAGAATTTACTGAATGGATACTTGAGGTGGAGGACACACAAAAAATCGGCCATGGTCCTAGTTTGGTGTGGCACACAGAATGTCAAGTTGAAGTGATGTCGGGAGATGACATCTGCTCTGGAATTTCGACACCTTCTTCTGCTGTGATGATTGAAACCTAGCCACTCTGTAAGCCACCGATACACGTCAGTGCCAGGATCTGCAGCTCAACTGTATTTGTGCACGACCTTTTCGCAACAGATGCAACTACTCGTTATTGTCTGACTCATCACTTTGGACACTACTCAAATTGCTCATTGCTGCTGCTCTTTGCAAGCTTAAGGTCTGTCGCCGCAGGAGCCTACCCAGTCAGCTCCTTGGCACCTGTCTCGACGAAGCATGGGTGACAAAAATGGAGAGTGAGCTTGGCATATCTAGCAAATCTCGCGACACCAGTGGCCGACTCATGTATCCGTTCCTCCAGACAGCTCTCAAGTACCCTCGATACACTGTGCGCGACAATGATCAGTCTTGATTGGTGCTAATGATTACTTCTTTGCGGTTGTTCATAGGTTAACGATCCCCGAACATCTTCAGCGGCAGCATTTACCGGCAACTGCATGCCGAAAGGAAATACATTTTATGGTGCCAACAAAGATGCTGAAGGCAAGACTCGCGGGGAGGTGGCACCCTCGTATTGGACATTGGCGATTGGGACACACATTGGCTAGCATGTTTAGTGTTGGCGATTCTCGCGGAAGAAGTGGTGCGTGCATCCAGCACTTCAAACTAAGTTGTATATATATCCAACACCTTTGAATTGCTCTACAGGTTGGCTACAAGGTGTCTATCAGCGTAGGGGGTGAAAGTAGCGACGTTACGCAGAGGATGTCATCGGTAAAGTCAAGTGTGTGTACCCCAACTTATGTGAATACCGAGGTATGGATGTCAAGCTCGATGTCTGCGTTGGTGGGGTTGGGTACTACGGGCTTTCAGGAATTTACACAACGCACAAACTCGTGGTGGACGGGGCTTCAGCGACTCCGCAACAGTTCCCAGGCTTCTGGATGCACTACAAATACAGCGATGCTCTCATCAATGCGCTGAGAGTGACGACGTTTATTAACAACCCGAACTACTAACCTCTGGCTAAAAGATGCTGCCTGGGTGGCACTTTGGGGTGCGAAAAAAATTGCTCAAAATCGGAGGCATGTAAAATCCGTGAAAGTGGAGGAGGTACTTGCTTAGTATTGGTCATGATGACAACCGGGTTCGATAAAGGTTATTTCCAAGCTGTATTATCTAACCTTGATATCCCTGCTTACTTTTGCTTCATCGGATATGGTGGTGTGACCAAATACGCGTCTGATGCAGCACTTAGCGGGGATCCAGTACTTTTTTACCATTATCAGCCTGATTTATTCCATTTGACATACAAAGGGAAGTTCGATCGAGTGTTTTGCCGCGAACAGATCCAGCTCGAGTGAAGATTTCCTCAGGAAATTATGGTGAGCATGGCTATGGTTTTAGTTTTTCAGTGAGGTACACTGATGTCACTTAGCATGATACTAACGACTCCCTATGCCCGTACTAGCGACGCCCTAGCATGGCTATGGTGGCAAGACAGACAATCATATCGATGTAGACTACCCGAGCTTGCCCCTCTCGAAATTTGCTGCCTTCGTAGTCAAAACTTACCCATAGGATCTTTGTTTTCCTCTTAGATTCAGATATCATCGACCTTCTCCGAAAATATAATAGTGCATCAAGTGCAAATGACCCAAAACCTTATTTTCGTGCTGCATGCAACTGGGTGAAAACAAACTACGATACTTGGAGCGACTGGATGGAGCGATTGCCTCTCTGTACATTTCAAGGCCACATAATGGTCACCGGTTGCGAAAACGATAGCACTGTGCGCAAAATCCAGTTTGCCTGGAAGTCGCCAAACCCAGGAGACGCAACGTTGCCTAACAATTGTGACGGAGGAGTCGATTTCTACCGGAGACCATCGAAACGAGCCGCTCCCGTGACTGGATCTCTGAGAATCGACAGATATGGTCAGGCTGGGTTGATGCAAAACCTGCGTACGACTCTACCTTCTATGACTACAACTTGTCTGAATGCGACCCCAACGCGCATCGCACTGCCACCTACTTCTGGAAGCTCCCGTACGCCTCGAACGCCCAGTACTCGGCAGAGTGCTCAGGAGAAGACATCCTACCAGAACCTGTTGTGATCGACTGCGAGTACATGCCGACGTCGTCGCCAACTTTCGCCGCTCTGGCTGTTCTAGCAATCGTTGTAATGATCCTGCTCTTTGTGGGCATCATTGTCGTCTTCAAAGAGCGCAACGCGCCGATCATTCGTCGATCCCAATTCGAGATGCTGCTCTTGATGATATTTGGCGGCTTCTTCACAACCGGAGCTGCCATAGCGTATGCTGGTCGGCCTTCGCGGTTTTGTGTGGAGTTCGTCCGATCTTTATCTGCATGGGCTTCACCACCATCTTCGGCGCCCTAGTCATCAAATCTCTGCGTGTCTACCGAGTGTTCATGCGGACTGCCATGAAGCGCGTGAAGGTGACGCTGTTCCGCATCCTCAAGATCCTCTCCATCTTCTGCATCGGCGACACCGTGATCTTCGTCGCATGGTATGCCGCTGACTTCCAGGAGTCTCCGTGGATTTTCGGATCCGTGGTGGTGGTGCTTGTGGGCTGCTTCGTGATCATGCCCATGACGTACCCTGTCACCATCCGCGCGTCGACGTATTACGTGTTCCTTGCACTAGCGTTGATCGTCTGTACGGTGTTGATCATGTGTCTAATGCTCGTACCTAAACTCTTCCGCCTCAAGGAAGTTGCATCGTCTTCTGTCTCTGGAACAAGCACTGCGAATAGTATGAAGAGCAGGAATAGTATGGTTTCTGGCAAGCCGAGCGGCACAAAAGTTACGAACCTTACGAACATTAGCGAGAGTGAAGCCAACCTTCACCACGATGCATTACGCAACTCATCGCAGAAGTATCAAGTAAAGACTACCAACAACAACACGTCTACCAACGCCGACGAGGTTACAAACACAGGAAACTATTAGCTCGAGTATTACTTCGACGTAGTAGTGATGCTTTTGTAATTTCATCGAAAAAGAATTTATCACACGAGTTCATCAAGCTGCAATCAAAATGTTTCACAGCACTCAAGTGAGCCGAGAACACCGGCCATTGCCCCAAAGAAGTGGAGACGATGGCGCAACAGTTGGCCAGCAAAGGACTCGGGTAGTTCTGTTGCACCTAGACCGACCAGGCATTCGCTAAACAACTTCTCCTCGTGAAGTCCAGGCTGACTAATTTTTTTTCTGTTCGTGGACGACGCGGAGTCATATGCGTCGGGAGTGAGTTAAACATGTTGTTCTTTTGCATTTCGGGTCCAAAGTCGATTCCTTGCTGATACGGATCCAGAAGTGCCTTGCCGTTCGCATATAGCATCTGGGCATCGATGCTGTTGTCGGGCAAATACTGCAAGATGCTGCCACATAGCAAGTCTGGATGTTTTTGGATATCTTTATTTCGCCATGGAGAGACCACACTGACACCCCAAGGAGAAAACTTGTACGGCATATGTGCCATCTCGAACGATAGCCAAAATGCTTCCTAAGAAAACAGTAAGCAATTAAAGATCTTCGCTAAACCAACAATTTGTCGCCAAACGAGGACGGGAATCTTAAGCGCTCCTGTGTGATGAACCAAAAGAGGATCTCCATGACGATCTGTCCAGCACACTCTTTGTCTACTAGCACCAGCGACGAATCCATTTCATGGCATTGTAGGCAAAGGAATTTAACGCCTGCTGGGAAGGAGAGCTACCACCACTCACATTAAAGTGAGCGTAGTTAAATGTGGCGAAAAGCTTCCGTAAGTAGGGAACTCCTCCGTCTTTACCGTTCACGTACACCGCGCAATCAGAATGCATGCGATTGTAGAAAAATATCGTCCCTGGCGTGTTGTATAGCTCCATCGCACACAAAATTGCAGGGTCTTCAACAAAAATGTCATCGACATCCATCAGCATCACATGACGGATATCGGTATGGTACATTCCGAGCTCCCTAATTACGCAGATCTTCAATTTCGAATCTCTCGTCACGAACAAGCTCTTCAATATCGACTTCCAGTAACTCAACAAACGAAAGTTTTGCCACTTCGGCGCCCAAGAAGGCTCGCCTCCAGTCGAAGAAGAGCAGATATGTTCAGGTCGACACGGTTCCTCCAACGTCTAATTTGACTGTGCGTTTGTTAAGTGTCACTCGGGCCACGTATGGTCTGCACCGCCATTCTTTATTGCCCGTTTCGCTTGAAATGATTCTGTTTCTTAGAACTTACAAGGATGCTCAGACACTCCATGAGTTCATTGATTAAGTATTTACAATAAACATTAATCCCATTAATGCCCATTATGTATGGGAGCTCTTAGCGCTATGACAATGCATAATGGATGGAAGCCTTAAATTTTGCCATGCGATTAATGCCATTATCGAGAGCCCTGCTGCGGCCCCAGCGAACTTTCACAGGAATTACGACACGTACTACTCCATATTGATTACCTTCTGGAGCTTGTCGACGTGTACTCGGATCTGACGCGACGTGGCAAGATTAGTGAGCAGGTGGCTGGCAATTTCCGAAATTGGTGGATCAAACCAACGAGGGCCATCCTTTGGAGGTCTTTCACCGTTCTACCAGCGTAGTGAGCACTTCGACTCGACTGTTACCCGCGACCGTGGGGTGGTGATGTGCGTGCACAACAGCGTGCTACCTTTGGTTGTTTCCCTCATCAGAGAACTGCGATGTCTAGGCAGTCAGGAGCTCATTCAAGTATATTACTGCGGCCCAGGGCTCCCGTTTAATGCATAAAGACATACATTATTTAATGTGTATTAATCCCCTGCATAATGTATGAAGGCCTCTCGCCAACTTTGTATGCATACTACATTTTACGTGAGCATTATTGATGTAGTGGCCATAGTGCAAGCTGGTAGAATCTATCGTTGGTTTGCATGGACTACCTTCTTTCCGGCCCTCACCAAGTAGGATACTACGGCGGTTGCTTTCCGACCCGTCCGTCGACCTAGGCGAGTTACCTCACTCTACCACCGGGACGGAGTGACCCACGAAGTCCTCCGACGCACGCTATCAAATCTCAAGGAGCTACTGCGTTTTGTTCCCTAAGGAACCCCTTTTCCAGGTCTCTATCTCTGGAAGGTCCGTCGTAGGTACCCAGAATTCTCGCCACGAGCACTCCGTATCCAACGATCATCGGTAACAGCAGCAAAAAACACTTTAGCTTTCCAACGTTGGTCTGATGCAGCGGAAGCATCGTGCTGGTCTTGGAGGTGATTGTAGAGTGGACTGGAGCTGAAGGCCATCGGGTTGTACGTTACCCGGACATGGGACAATGGATCCTGCGCCACGTCGAGAAGCTGTGTGTGTTGCTCCTAATGGAGCGCTGCGACAATTATTCATGCTGCGCGATCTCAACTGTCAGCGATGCATGATGCTGTCGCTAAATTCATCACCAAATGTGTTTGCTTTGGCGATCTCGCTTGGGGCTCGTTGTGGCCAGGATAAGGAACCTTACCCGACATACTGTTGGCATTCTGTTTGTGATCGGCATAGCACTGCTAAGGTTGGATAGGTTGTTGCTGGGATGTCAGGTATTATGCCTTCTTTCACGGTGTGTGATGTGTGTCTTGGTTATTTAGCGTGGTGTCAGTGTTCGTGGCTGACTGCGGTGAGTGCTTCCGGGATTTCTTTGAACATTATAACGGGGTTTCCGTGCAACTCGCGGCATTCGTATTATTTATTATAATACGGTGGCGGAGCTTTTTAGTGACGGCATTATCAGTGGAGATCGAAGTCGTGCCCAGTTTGGTTCCAGGAGCGGAGGTGACTGCCGCTCGCACAATGTCCCAAGTGAAATACCAAGTCAAGCTAATGAGCAGTGGAAGCGTTAGTGTCATTAAATACCTCCACGCTCCGGTCGAGACCACAGATACTACTACGTAGTACAAGTTAACTCATGCAAGAGCTTGGTTTTGTATTTTGTCTTCATATTGGTGCAACTGCTGGAAAGGTGAGATCTGCCGTCAATCACTTTTTGTATTCCTCCGAAACGAGCTTCGCGATTGTCGTGAGCTGCATGTTGCTAGTACCCTCGTAGATGGCTCCAATCTTAGCGTCACGGAAGAATTTTTCAGCAAGCAAGTACTTTGTGAAGCCGATTCCGCCGAGCATCTCGATGCATTTGGACGCGGTTTTCTCTGCCACGCGCGAGGCGTGCAGCTTCGCCATGGCAGCCTGTTTGACGAACGGCTGACCAGCGTCCTTCAGGCGTGCGGCGTTGTAAACCAGTAAGCGCGCCGTCTCAATGTCCAGCGCAGCTTCAGCGTACTGGTGCTGCATCGCCTGGAAGTCTCCGATCGGTGAGCCGAACTGCTGGCGCTCGAACAAGTAGGGCATAGTCTGGTCGTAGACGCCCTGAGCCAGTCCCAGCATCTGCGACGCAATGCCGATCCGCCCCTCGTTCAGCGTGCTGATTGCGATCTTGTAGCCCTTGCCCAGCTCTCCGAGGATGTTCTCCTTGGGCACCTTGACGTCGGTGAGCGTGACGGGGCACGTGGACGACGCGCGGATGCCCAACTTCTCCTCGGGCTTGCCGATCTCGAGCCCCTCCGCGTCGCGGTCCACGATGAAGCACGTGATGCCCTTGTATCCCTTGGCCGGGTCCGCGTTGGCGAACACGAGGTACACGCCCGCGTACTCGGCGTTGGAGATCCACATCTTCTGGCCCGTGAGCGAGTAGTAGCTGCCGTCCGCGGACGCCTCCGCCCGCGTCTTGAGCGCGAACGCGTCGCTGCCAGAGCCCGCCTCGCTCAGGCAGAAGCTGCCGATCTGCGCGCAGCAACGCAGCATCAGTGCACCCGCCCCCCACCCCTACCGCATCGCTGCGCGACGCACCATGTCCGTGCTGAGCCGCGGCAGATACGTTTCCTTCTGCGCCTCGGAGCCGTGCACCTGGACACACGCAAGTGCACACCCCCAGCCTCGTCAGAGTCCCTGCAATCGCCGCGACAGAGCCACGGGCGCCGCGGCGCGACGCACCAGGAACACGTTGTTGACGACCGTGTTCTGCAGGTCGCAGAGCAGCCCCACGACCGGGTCCACCTTGGACAGCTCCTCGATGGTGAGGCAGAGGCTCATGAAGGAGGCCTCGCTGCCGCCGTAGTCGGCGGGCACCTCCACGGCCAGCAGCCCGTTCTCGAACAGCCCGCGCGTGATGGCGTGGTCCATCTCGCCCGCCGCGTCCATCGCGCGCACGTGCGGTGCCACCACGTCGGCCGCGAAGCGCGCCACCGCGTCCTGGAACATGCGCTCGTCCTCCGACAGCTGCGTCAGCGGCGCCAGCGTCGACTCCAGGCGGCGGCCCAGCGCGCGGCCGCTCGGGCGCCGCAGCGCGCGGGCGACGGACGGCAGCATCGGGACGGGGAACGGAGTGCGCTCGAGGCGGCGGATTGCAGAGTGAGCGCGGTCGGGTCGCGGCGGTGGTCGTGTGGGGGCTAACGTGCCTTGATATACTGATACCCCGTCGATGTCGATCAAACGGTTACGAAGATCACTGCTATTCCGTCGCGTTGTTCGCATACACCTGTCTAATCGAATTGGCTACCTTTCCGCGGCGACCGAGACGGCGACTTCAAGTTCGTCAGGCGGTTTTGATTGGATGCAGCCAGCTGGTTGAAGCTGTTCCGACTAAGTGCGATCTGATTCCGTCTGAGGCGCCTCCGCGTGTCATCAGTTCCGTCAGCTTCCGCGCCGCCCTGGAAGAGGTCGCGCGCCGCCCCCTCCCGCCGCGTTCCGCCGCCGCTCGTCGCCGCGCGCCGCCTCCGCGCCGCCTCCGCGCCGCCCCCCGCCGCGCCCGCCGCCTGCGCCTCCTCTCGCTCTCCCCGCGCGTACCCGTTTCGCCCGCACTCGCGCCATGCTCGACAAGCCACAGGCCGCCGTCGACATCGAGTTCGGGCTCGCGGCCGGCGCCGCCGACCCGCTGGCCGCCGCCGACTCGGAGCTCGACGACCTGCGCGCGGGCGCGGGCGCCTCCGCCGCGCTGGCCTACGCGCGCTCGCTGGACCTGCAGCCGGCGCTCGCGGGCATCTCGGCGCTGGGCGCGCTGCTGCTGCTGTTCGGCGGCAGCTTCCGCCCCATCTTCCTCGTGTTCACCATCTGCGGCTACGGCGCCGCCTTCGCGCTCTACCTGTCACACTGGGTGCTGTCCAAGGACGCGGGGTCCGCCGACATGAAGGAGGTGGCCACGCCCATCCGCCAGGGGGCCGAGGGCTTCCTGCGCATCCAGTACTCGGCCATCGCGCGCATCGCCGTGGCCATCGCCGGCCTCATCTTCTTCAGCTACGCGCTGCGCCCCAGCAGCGCGCTCGGCGCGGGCGTCGAGAAGCTCGGCAACGTCACGCTCGGCCTCGTGGCCTCCGTCGCCTTCCTGGTCGGCGCCGTCTGCTCCGCCGCCGCGGGCTACGTCAGCATGTGGGTCTCGGCCAGATCCAACGTCCGCGTGGCCAGCGCCGCGCGCGCCAGCTACGGGGAGGCGCTGCTCGTGTGCTTCCGCGGCGGCGCCTTCTCCGCCGTGCTGGACATCACGCTCTGCGTGGGCGGCGTCAGCACGCTCTACCTCACGCTGTACATGCTGTTCGGCTCGCTGCTGCAGCCCACGGAGATCCCGCTGCTCATGGTTGGCTACGGCTTCGGAGCCTCCTTCGTCGCGCTCTTCATGCAGCTTGGAGGCGGCATTTACACCAAGGCCGCCGATGTGGGGGCTGATCTCGTGGGCAAAGTGGAAGTGGGCATCCCCGAGGACGACCCGCGCAACCCGGCCGTTATTGCTGACCTGGTGGGAGACATGGTGGGCGACTGCGTGGGCAGCAGTGCGGATGTCTTCGAGTCTGTCGCAGCGGAGATCATTGGTGCGATGATTCTGGGTGGAACGCTGGCTCGCGAAGCCCAGTTGCCGTATCCAGTGTCTTTTGTTTTCTTCCCCGTAGTGGTGCACGCCTTCGACATTGCTGTTAGCAGCGCAGGCATTTTGATGGTGAAGGCTCCCTCGGACGTCGAGGCTTCGCGTCCCGATCACAACCCGATGGCTACACTGCAAACTGGTTACAATGTGTCGTTGGGGTTGGCTCTTGTTGGCTTCGCTTTCACGACGCGGTGGCTACTTTACACACCGGAGTATCCCACGGCGTGGATTAACTTTTTCCTTTGCGGCGTTGTTGGCATGCTCACGGCCTACGTGTTCGTCAAATCGACGCAGTACTACACAGACTACGCGCACCCGCCTGTACGCAGCATTGCTAAGGCTAGTACCACGGGGCATGGTACCAATATCATTACGGGTGTGGCTGTCGGCATGAAGTCAACTGTTGTGCCCACGCTAATGGTGAGTTTTGCTGTGATCTCTGCTTATCACTTGGGTGCTGGCTCCGGTATTGGTGGCCAAGGAAACCGCCACGCTGGACTGTTTGGGACGGCTGTGGCAACTATGGGTATGCTGTCCTCGGCGGTGTTTGTGCTCGCTATGAACAACTACGGGCCCATTGCAGATAATGCTGGTGGTATTGCTGAGATGAGCCGCCAGCCAGACTATGTGCGAGATGCTACAGACAAACTGGACGCCGCTGGTAATGTGACTAAGGCCATCACCAAGGGTTACTCAATTGGTTCGGCTGCTTTGGCTTGCTTCGTGCTATTCGGTGCGTTCATGGATGAGTTCTCTGAATTCGCCGGGCGGGAGTTCAAGACCGTGGATATTGCAACTGTCGAGGTCTTGGTTGGTGGCCTTTTAGGTACGATGATGGTGTTTTTCTTCACGGGGCTCGCTGTTTCTGCTGTCGGTGAGACTGCTGGTGAGGTTGTCAATGAGGTGCGCCACCAGTTCGAGATCTATCCAGGTATTATGGAGTACAAAGCCAAGCCCGACTACCGAACATGCGTTGCGCTCGTCACCAAAGCTGCCCTGAAGCAAATGCGCTTCCCTGGTCTACTGGCTGTTGGGATGCCGGTCGCTGTCGGTGTTATCTTCCGAGTGGTACGTGGGCCTTCGTCAGTTTTTCTAGTCGAATCGTTAGTATTAATGTTGAGTCTTGTGCAAAAAAAATTGAGAGCAGATTGGAGAATATCAAGGCAAGCCGCTGCTGGGAGCTGAGGCTCTTGCTGGCTACCTCATGTTTGGTACGGTAACTGGCATCATGATGGCTTTGTTCCTGGACAACGTGGGTGGGGCCTGGGATAACGCCAAGAAGTATGTTGAGTTGGGTAACTTTGGAGGCAAGGGCAGCGAGGCTCACAAGGCAGCAGTCACTGGTGACACGGTCGGTGATCCGTTCAAGGATACTGCTGGTCCAGCCCTGCACGTTGTCATCAAGTTATTGTCCACGACGGTGCTGGTGTTCGGCCCGCTGTTTGTATCGCGCGAGTAGGGCCTTTTGTAAGCAGCATATACAAAATGTGTAGGGCCATTTTGATTTGGTGACGCACAAACAGTAAGACAAACGGAAACAGGCGATAAAGGCCAGCTGGCAGTATGGCTAGCCGTCTTGAAACACCTGCAATACAATGTCCAAGTTCAATTCAATTTCTTCATTCCTTTCAGCGAGTACTTGAGATGAAGAAAGGATACAAAGGGTTGCGAAGCTCTTGCAGGGATTCTTCGCGAAGAAACGCTTCATTGTTCCGGGTCATTGCTGCTATATCTTGTGGTACCCTAGCGTTTAGATCAGCTAGAAACCTATAAGCAATCCCTTGCGCAAGTTGGTGGATATCCCCCTTTACGGGCACTTTGAGTACCCTGATAACATGGTGAATTCCAGTAAAAAGCTCCAGACTAAGGAACAGAGCAACTCGTAGTTGCTGAATTCCTGGTCTTATTATCCCGGTTGCTGCTGGAGAAAGTGCCATCACGTAGATCATAAATATTGATTTTTCTGCAGCACAAGCCTGTCGAGCGAGGATTCGGTTAGATAGCATTTCACATATTTTCATGAAACGCAGGTATCGGTATTACCCGAACGAGTCGTAAGTCATAGTCAACGAGTTTACATTGTCGAAGTGGCTTGAAGGACTCCAAGAACTCGCCCAAGAAGCGCTCCACATCAAAAAGGTGCTGGCCAACACACTTGAAACACACAACGAGGTGAGAAAAGATAGGCTTTTTAAAAAAATGTCCTCATAGTTACCTCAACGCCTGCTGTGAAGGCCGAATCACGCTGTCGACACGCTGTTGTCTTTCGAAACTTAATCGGAAAAACTGGTGAATAATACCAGGCACCTGCGTCACAAGTGGGGGCATTACAGCAGTTTAGATCATCGTGGCTCTCCCTGGATTCAAGGGTAATGAACGCACTCTCAGGGAAATAAGACATGCCCAAGCCTCTCGGTGTTGCCCCCGCCATTAATGTTGTCTCCACCTGACTCAACTCGCGCCGTCTTTTCCAAACATGAAAAACTAGAACGTGCACCGCTGTCCCTGCATTGACAAGTAAGTGATGCACATTGCTGCTCCCCCTCACAAACTGCATCAACTGCCACTTCTCCATCTTCTGCGAGAGCGCATGCTGACTGAACTCAAAGTTCAAGCTCGTCACTGCGGCAGCCAGTCCCCCCTCATCAAACATCGGCGACGGCCCGATAGCCAACCGGCAACGCCTTGAACCTTCTCTTTCCTCTGCCAGACTCTCAAAGGTAGCGGCAACTACCAGACTCTCGTCCACACTCTGCCACACCTCCAAGGGCGTGCTCACTCCGTAAGCCGACGACGCTCCGTCCACTCGAAGCTTGAACACGGTCTCAGGCGCTTGCCCGTCCTCTCTCCAGAGATAAAAGTCCTGGAACTGGACTCGTCTCCACTGCACCTCGTAGGTCGAGTCCACGGCGATGCAATACACTAGGGGAAAGCTGTAAAGTTACGCGTTGCATAGGTGAAAGCGCTAAAGTGTTGGCGAGGACTTACCCAGGAAATTCCCGTCGCTGGAGAACCCCAGCAGCACGCCACCTGCTTCCTGGCGAAAGACCTGCCGCATGCTGAGCACCCTACGAGGCAGCTTCAGCTGCGAAGAGCTTCGTCCAGTTCGCTCCCGCTCGGCCAGAGCCTCGAAGGCATTGCGAGGAGCTCCACGCCGTCGAGCCGCCATGGCGTCCTTATAGAGGGTATAAGGTGTAATGTAGCCATGCCATCTGTGGTTCGTGTTGAAGAGATAGGTACATTTTGGATAACATTTTTTTCAGGTTAGTAGCCTGTCATAAATAATACCCTCGCTAATAATCATAATAATTTATGGATAGTATTATAAAAATGATAATAGTAGTAATAGTACCAATAGTAATATCATTACTAATAATAATAGCTTAACCCAAAGTGGATAACGCGCTTCCCGTTTTGGCGTCGAAGTGCTGGTGCAGAATGATCTCCGACAATAAGTTTTCAAAACTGTCGACAGTACTACGCAGTGTGTGTATTTTGGGGAGCACTCGAGTAAAGCTGCAGCAGTTGCAGTGGCACCTGTGAGCGGTGGCAGGAACGAGCGAGCTCGGAGAGTGTGGTATTGGTCCCTCCTCTACTCGTGCAACGCTGATCCTGCTTCATTTGGACTGCTTCGTTGTGATGCGGTCGCAGAGGAACGTAGTGCCAGAGGAGTCGGCGAGCTCAAATGTTGAGCGACAACGACAATCTTCGCCCAGACTGCAAGCGGTGACTCAAAACGGTGCCCTGGGCCAAGCTGACGGCTTGCAAGTAAAAGCATATGTTCGCCGAAATGCTGTGTCACGCACTAGGGTACGAGTTGCGCTGCCATTTTCTCACCTTAGGGCTCGTCGCACTGATCAAAAACTGGAATTGTGATATAATAGAAACTTGGAGCTGATTTTGCGTGCTTCAACTTATTTCCGAGAGACCACTGGCTACGTAAACGACTGATCCTACTGGTGGCCCACCCATTCTTCGATCGCTTCATAGTTTTGGCGATTGTCCTCAATTCGATCATCCTAGCTCTATCCGATTTTTCAGTTGTCGACAAAAGGTTGAACCCAGCCATAAAAGGCTTCGCGTTTCGTGATGGTGTCGTAGTACCTGCCAAATCTCTTCTAAACGCCATCGTAAACCGCTCCGAAATTCCGTTCACTTCCATTTTTACAGCAGAATGTCTGCTAAAAATTTTGGCCATGGGTTTTATTCGAAATGAAGGAGCCTATCTGCGGGATTCTTGGAACGTTCTCGATTTTGTGGTTGTCATATCAAGGTAAGTTGGCTTTTTCTGTCTATTGTATCCAACCACCAATGTAATATTCATATTTTTTCACTTGCGATGCCGATAGTTTGATTGCTATTTTGCCTACCGTGCCGAACGTTTCGGCAATTCGTACGATTCGAGTTCTTCGCCCGCTACGATCACTTTCTATGATTCCAGGAATGCGCACTCTTATATCAGCATTACTCAAGGCACTTCCCGCCTTGGGTAATGTTCTCCTGCTTCAGGTGTTTCTCTTTTCCATGTTTACCATTCTCGGATATCAGCTCTTCGGTGGTAACATGACTCGGCGTTGTCGATTAACTGATTTTCCTGTCCGATTACCCGTTGACGAGCTCAATCCTCGTGGGGTTTGGCCTGTCACAAACGATTACGTTGCAGCTGTGCTGGCTGATCCCGAGGCCTATCGTTGTCTGACAGGACCGCTTCTTGAAGTTGACTCGGGCAGCTTTGTAAAGGAGACTTCACCTTGGTATAAAGCACAACCGTGCTTTTGGCCTGTTAATCCAAATGACACGCAAATTTGTGCACGACCAACGTTCTCAGGCAACCACCAATGTATCACAGGAGAAACGTGCGGAGGGAACTACGACGTTTATGGCAACCCAAGATTTCTCAACAAATTTGTTATGGAAGATGCACTTTATCAAGACGCGCTAGATTATGGCCTGACGACATTCGACAACGTTGGGTATGCCGTCGTGACATTCTTCCAGGTCATAACTTCGGAAGGCTGGACGAATATTATGTACATGTGCATGGATTCAACACAACCGATCATAGCAGCGATGTTTTATATCGTGTTTGTAATATTTGACTCGATCTTCGTTATGAACTTGACACTGGCAGTAATTGCGGACGAGTTCAATATCGATGAAAGTACTCCCAGCCTCACAGTTGCAGAGAAAAAAATGCTTTTGCTCGCTTCTGACGAACGTTCGCAATTTCAACCGCGTATTCCGTGGCTGTACTATGTCGCCTCCCATCCGTTGTTTTCTGCATTAATCATGGTGGTCATTTTTGCAAATACAGCTGTACTATCGTTGGATCATTATCCAATGTCTGATGCGATGGACGCCGATCTGGAGATGATTAATTTTGCCCTTTCCTGTGTATTTCTCGCTGAAATGATAATTAAAATTATTGGACTTGGGCCTCGACTGTATGCACGCGATCGATTCAATCTGTTCGACGCGTTTGTTGTTGTAATGGGTCTGCTCGAATTGGCGCTGTCACCACCCTCCTTCATGTCAAAGAATCAGCCTAAAAAGGGATCAGTATCATCTCTGCGTTCGTTTCGTCTCTTTCGTGTCTTCAAGCTAGCGCGCAACTGGAGATCACTACGCGAGTTACTTCAGATGATCGGGCGCGCGGTCGCTGGTATTGCTAATTTCGGTGTGTTATTGTTCATTTTCATCTACATATATGCGCTCATCGGTATGCAGGTGCGTCAATTTCAGTTTACAGCATGATAAACTGTTCATAAAGAATAACATATCGATATCAAACAGTTTTTCGGAAATACGATGCGCTTTGATGACAATGGATATCCAACCTCATACAATATTAACGAGTACTGGTTTGGAACGGTGGGATCTACATACTCATGTATTACTATGTGATATGGTTCTGACGAAGTGCCGCTGTAATGTAGGTGCCGCGTCTCAATTTCGACACATTTCTGTGGTCTTTTATCACCGTCTTTAAAATCATCACAAGCGATAACTGGAACGAAAACATGTACGATGTCATTCGGAGTAATGGCATGTTTGCAGCTCTCTACCCCATTTCGTTGGTGAGTCCTGCTCTTCTGCTTGTGTTACTATAGTCCATTCCTCATCGTATCAATAGCTCATTCTAAAGTTATTGTATGCTTAAACAGATCGTCTTTGGAAACTTCATTATGATGAACCTCTTCCTGGCATTGTTGCTTGACAAATTCAGCTCCGGGGATGAAGAGCAAACTAAATCAAAAGAAATGGCCACAAAAAAATTAGCACGTAAACTGTCATCAATGAAAGTGGCACCGCTGGCCTTGCCAACCCACGATGACGATCTCTCGCACAATGAGCTCGATAAAATACATCTCAAAAGTGCTATCGTTTATCAGCAGCTTCAGCATCTCTCACACATTGGTGTAGACGCAGAGAACGAAACACTTCCTATGACTATGGACGGCACACCTAATCGTCTGGGCAACACCAGTGGGGGGCCATCAACAGTTCCAGTGCATGGAAGTATCAATAAGCCTGTTGAATTGAAAAAACTTATCACGAACCGCAGCAGCAAATCTTCGCGCATTCTCAAGCAACTATTAATCGATCCAAATCACAAGATGGACAGTGAGACGACACCGCGGTTGCCACCGTCCGATAAAGGAGCTAACAATGGTGAGTTTACAAGTAAAGGTTTTTTTCATGAGCTGAAAGGCAATTCACTATTCATATTCCCCGAGGTCTCTTGTGTAAGACAGTGGGCACTCAAGTTAATCGTGCACCCGTACTTTGATACCATCATTTTGGGTCTAGTTGTCGCATCCAGCGTAACACTAGCAGTTGATAACCCTCTCTCAGATCCAGAGTCGACACTAGCGACTGGACTAAAGCGTTTGGACATGGCGTTTACCACCATGTTTACCTTTGAAATGTCCATAAAGATCATTGCTCTGGGGCTCGTATTGCACAAAGGAGCATATCTTCGTATTGGTTGGAACGTTCTCGACTGTGTGATTGTCGTAACGTCTATTGTGATGTTAGCCGAGTCATCAAGCAGTCGGCACTCTCTAAGGTCTCTACGAACTCTACGTACCTTTCGCGCATTTCGCCCTCTGCGCGTGATTAGTCGCAGACCCGGGTTAAAGCTGGTAGTGAACGCATTGATCGAGGCGATTCCAGCCGTACTGAATGTGCTTATTGTCTGTGCACTGTTTTACCTCATATTCAGCATATTTGCCGTGACTTATCTCAAAGGCAGACTAAATTCTTGTAGCGGAAACGTATTTGACGCTCTTTCCGACGAACAAATAGATTTCCTCGTGAACCCTCAGCCGTGGTCGTCTCTTTCGCCCAACCAACAGCAATGGTTCACTGACACAAGTTGCAGTGGTTTCCCAACAGATTATCTTACGTCCAAATATCTGTGTGAGTGTTGGGGTGCAGACTGGGGGCCTGTTGTTCCTCAAAACTTTAACAACGTTGGGAACGCCATGATCACATTTTTTGAGATGTCGACAACCGAAAACTGGGGGTTACTCATGGTGGCGTGCATTGATGCCACTGGAATTGAAATGCAGCCAATACGTGATAACAATATGTGGTGGGCTGGCTTTTTCTTTGTCTTCATGATGTTTGGCAGCTTTTTCGTAGTCAATTTGTTCGTAGGGGTAATCATCGAGAATTTTAACAAGATGACGGACGCCCTAGGAGGTGCATTCATGTTAACATCTGAACAGAAAAAATGGCTGAAAGCACAGAAAGCCGCAGCACAGGTTGGTCCTCAGCTTATTCTCAAACCGTTCCAAGACCCCTTGCGGCGCAAGGCCTTTTATTTTGTTAGAAACCAGCGATTCGAATGGTTCATCATGGTTTGCATCATAACCAACACACTACTTATGGCTGCTCAGTATTATGGTCAAGCTACAGCTCAAACGACAGCCATGGAAATTCTCAACAGTTTTTTTGCTGCCATTTTCGCGATTGAGGCTGCATTAAAAACTACGGCCTACGGATTTGCTTATTTCGAAGACAATTGGAACCGCTTCGACTTCTTTGTCGTTGTCGGTACACTTGCAAGTATTGTTTTGGAGATAGTTACTACCGCCCGCCTTCGAACTCTTGCTATGCTAGTCCGAGTATTCCGTGTAACCCGCATTATTCGTCTTGTGAAGGCTTCCAAAGGAATTCGCCACATTTTGACCACACTGTATTTGGCTTTACCTGGACTGAGCAACATCACGTCAATCTTGGCACTCATGCTCTTTATCTACACTACCATGGGAGTACAAATGTTTGCTAAAGTTGCTTTGAGCGACAATATTGACATGCACGCGAATTTTCAGACATTTGGCAAGGGTTTTCTCTTCATGATACGAGCTGCGACTGGGGAGAGTTGGGATGACTGTATGCACGATTTTGCCGCTAGTCCTGAAGGTTGCGTTGACGATCCGCCATATGATCCGACAATGTGTGGCTTCCACAATGCTGCGGACTGTGTTCCTCTCAATGGATGTGGTAACCCGATTGCGTATTTGTTTTTCTGCTCTTTCACGCTTCTGGGGACGTATGTCATGCTCAATGTGACCGTAGCTGTGATCCTAGAAAGCTTTTCTGTCTCGAACGAAGACGAGGAGCCGCTCTTTGATCCCGAGTTGTTAGGCGAATTTCAGGCCAAGTGGGCGCAAGTGGACCCGAAAGCTAAAGGGTTCATACCAGTTTCCAAACTTTACGCGATTTTCACGATACTCGACCCACCGCTCGTTAAATTGGATGCTGTGAGGGACAAGAGGTCATTTCTGCACTTTGTGTGTAAGTGTTGCTGTCAAACGTGCTAGGAAGTGATTTTGTGCTGACATTTTTTTGTTGGGGGATCAGGTGGTTTGCATCTGCCAATGTATGAGGGCGAAACAATCTATTTTACGGACACTCTTCTCGCCATGACGCGTGAGATGGTTAAAGAGGTACGATAAATCGCTCATATAACTATCAAGAATGCCAGGCCAACTGATTTGTGGTAAAGGCTGTAGATGACGAGCTCAACGCGATCGGAAACATTACGCCACCTATGGATGATATACCTAATCGCCAGCGCCTTCATTATCAAGCGCACGAATTTTTTGCGGTACGGCAGATTCAGCGCGCAGTAGCTGCATGGCTGCGATTTAAACGACAGATCGAAAAACAATACATGGAGGAGTACAAAAGTAAGATTAAGAAAGGAAGTACTCGTCCAAAGAAACACCGTGGTTCTCTTGTCGTGACGACTGGATAGGTCAACCACGAGCTTAAGGCGAATTAAATATACAGTAAGTTATTCAATTGTATGTAGGTAAACATCCGCTATATAATTTACGTCTAAGTTATGCTTCTGTCGGAAGTGTTGCTGTTGACTTCGAGTTGGGTCCGCGTTGAGTGAAGCTGTTACGTAATGAAAGACACATACTGGTAAGTGAAGCCAAACTCTGTTGGCGGAAGATAAATCGAGCCGTGAGGTCGGCCAATGCATAGTTGGGAAAGATGCATTCGGTCTCTTTCTTGATTCCAGTCTCACACATTTTGCACAAAATTGATGATGGCACGTCAACGCTACCACACTCAGCTAAACAGGTTGCACAATACGTGTGACCACAGGGAGCAAGAGTCATGGGCTGAGTAAAAAGTTGCATACACTGCAGGCATGTGAATGTGCTCTCTGATGCGTGCTCAGCTTCCACCAGTGAGTTCACCGTCTGCTCCAGCGAATCCTGGGTCTTGCGAAGCAAATAGATTGTTTCGCGCGACAAAACACGTTGTCTGAGATCTGTCATTTCCAATGTTTGAGCATCATTTAGCTGCTGCTCTTTTGTCAATTCCTTGCAAAGAAATTCCATCTTTTCACTAAGCTCGCCGTTTTCATTCTGCAAGAGCTTCAGCTGACTTTGGAAAGACTCTGATTTATACCGTTCTCTTGAGACTGTCCTTTTGTATCCGAGCTCCATCTGACCTTGGCTCTGGCGTAGACTTTCATTTTTCTTTTGGAGCTCGCCATGATGTTGTCGTACCTCTTCGAATTGACGCCGAAGGTCCTCCAGTTCGCTTGTAGCTTCATCTAACTCCTTTGTAGTTTCATCTAATTTCGATACAATGTCTGCATGAGTTTCGGTGTTGATAGATTCTTCGACTGTTTGAGTACAGAACTCTGTGGTTGTTTTGATAACAGCGCGTGGTGTGCTCTGGATTTTTTCTGTCAATGTGTTGTTCTCCTTCCGCAGCTCGTCAATTGTAACTACATGAGCCTCCAGAACAGTCACTATGTGTTCCTTAGCATCTCGCTCTTCGTGCAGCGCTACTCTCTCAGCTTCAAGCTGTTCTTGTACGAGGCGGAGTTGCTCTTCTAGTGCCTTTTTTTCTTCGTTAAGAAGTGTTAACGCCTCATAAGTTGCAGCCTTTTGCCTTGCCATCTGCAGAGCTTGGACCGTCTCATCGTGAGAAAGTTGTTTGAGTCCTTTCAGTTCAGTAGAAACTTTTTGCAATTCGTCTTGCAATCCTATATATCGTTGGTCTCGCTTTTCAAGGTCATCCTCCAGCCCCATTACTTTTTGCATCAAAGTCGCAATTTCTTCATCTCGTGTTTGTACCATGTCAGTGAGCTCTTGTATACCTTCGTTGCGTGCTTCAGCTTCTTGAGCTCTAATTTCTGTATCTTTTTGTTTTTTTATCCAGGCATCAAGTTCTTGTTGGGTTGTATCCAGATCTGCAACTACTGCATCTTTCTCCTTCTCCATTGTTCTCTTAACCTGTTGTACAGCAATTAGTTAGTTGTGAGTATTATGACATTAGTTATTACTTCGAAGTACAAGTAAATAAGTACCTGCACAAACTCTTCAGATAGCTTATCCAGTTGCTCAACTCGTGTTTGCAAATCGCCACAGCGGGAGTTCGAGGCCTCGAGGTCGATTTCAAGCGCATTTTTCTCTTTCTGTAGCTTGTTTATTTTATTTTCCAATGCGGTTACATTGCCACCAATAGCATCGCTTCGCTGAAGATGCTGTTGGAAGCCTAGAATTTTACTCATCATCGCCCCTTTCTCGTGGTTACTAGCTGTTTTAAATTTTGAGAATTCCTCTTGGGTTTTTTTTTCGCGCTTTTTGGTAGCATCTAAGTCTTGCTGACAACGCTCTAAGGTCCTGCGAAGACTTTCGATAAGTTTCGTGTCACACTGAACATACAAGGATACAAGTGTGGTTAGCATAAGTATTTCGCAGTAAGCAGCTTGAGGCAACGCTGCCTACATTCAGTCGTTGAACAGTAGAGCGCAATCCGATAATAAGTGACGACTGCGAGGAGATCGTGCTATTGAGATCCCCTGCTTCCGTCTCCAGCCGTGAGTTATCCTGTCGTAATTCTTCCAGATGTGCATTTGTCTCTATCTGTGCATTTTCGAGCTGTTGAATTTTTGCCAATAGCTTTTTGTTGTTTTCTGTCATATGCAAACACCGGTTCTCAAGTGATAGCACCTACACGCATACAGAACTCATTATATATCCTGCTGTTGATAAGACACTTTTTCACAGCTACTCGAACCTTTCGCTGATATGATACCTCCATTTGTGTATGCTGCTGCATGACCGCTGTTGCCGCTGCTAGCGTTGGTCCAGCATGGATATCGGGCAAAAAGTAGTCATCCGCCGTACGATCTGACTTTGGTGTCGGGGCTGGAGCACTTTTTTCTTGCTCTGCCTTCTCCGATTCTGCTGCTTTCTCTACATTCAACAAGAGGTCTCCATCAAACATGCAACCACAACGTCCAGGTCGACGTGCGCTCTCGTACCCTTCAGCTTCGCCAGCGCCTCCGTCAATCGATTCACCTCTTCTCTCAATGACGCCGACAGCGCTTTCTCTCTCTGGCTCAGAGTCGTGAGAGTCCTCAGGTTCTCTTGCAGCACTGCGATTGTGCTGCCCGCCTCATGCTGCTCTCTCCGTGGGTTCTCGAAAGTGAACAACCGTCGCGATTCCTGGCGGGAGGCTCTAGCTCCTGCTGCTCGGTCAGCAGGAAGGCGGCCGTCACTTCCAGCCTCTTGGTTCGACGCGGAGGACACTGCAGCAATTTTTGGAGACTCTCCGGTTTTGACAGCAGATGTGCGTCGTAAGCGCACGGATGCAACCCCTGGGTGTCCATGCTCTCGGGACGATGGCGGTGGCCCTGGGGTCGACGCCATCGGTGCGCACACAAGTCCGGGGAATGGTCGCGCCTTCTGGGCGGGTCAAGTTGAAGTGATGCAAGAGTGTTGGTCAGAGTGATGGTCAAGGCAACTTGTTCGAGCTCATCGGTTCCGGCCGCCGCTCTCGGTTCATCTTTGGGTTGCTATGATCGCGCGAGGGGAATTGTTTGAGTTGTCTGGAAGTGAAAGCGTCGGGATCGACTGAGCACAAGCTGCTGGGAAGTTTGAGCATTTCCTTGGTCACGTTCCTGCTTGTACGTGTCTTGATGCAGCGCAACACTCCGCAGACGTATCGAGCCGATGCTGCCGATGCCAGTAGACGAATCCGAGTGTTGACGCCGCATCTCCGCTTCAATGACCGAGGTCCACGTTGACTTGTCTGTCCATAGTCGCTTCGACTCGCTCGCAGGCACTCTTTGTGGGCGCTGGCACCACATTTCGCAGAGATTTGCTCGCAGCCCTTCGCCTGTCACAAGCGATTCCGCTCATGGCCAAGCACGCGCTGATCGTCGGCGCTTCGGCGGGCATCGGCCTCGCCGTGGCGCGCAAGGTGGCGCCCATGGTGGACAAGTTGACGTTGTGCTCGCGCAGGTGTCCGCCGGGCCTGGTGGCGTCCATCCAGGAGGAGAATCCGAGTCTCGAGGTGGTCTACGAGCGCCTGGACGTGTCTCTATTGCACGAGGTGCGCCAGTTCACACGCCGCCACCAGGACTCCGAGTTCGACTGGATCGTCATCACGGCCGGCATTTTGTCGCTCAACGGGCGGACGGAGACCAAGGAGGGGCTGGACATCAAGATGGCCACGCACTACTACGGGCGGTGAGGCCGTTGATGGCAATTGAAAGGGACGCAGAGCGGAGACTTATACTTTTTTTTTCGAGAACGGCAGGTTCATGCTGGTGCACGATCTGCTCAATAGGCTCAACCGGCCAGACGTTCGTGTACTCAATGTGCTTGGCGCGGGTCGAGGTGGGGCTCCTCATCTCGACGACCTCGACCTGAAGAAAAAGTACTCGATCAAGAAGTGCGCAGAAGCCACGACGCTCTACTCGTACGTGGCTAGTCTTGTCGATGAGGGTTTTATGGCTCTTTACTGACGACGATTTTGTGTCTGCAGCGACTTGATGGCTCAAGCGTTGTCAGAGCACGCGCAGAACGCGTCCTTCATGCACATTTACCCGGGCTTCGTGAACACTGGGCTCTTTAACCGCTTCCCGTGGTACGTGAGACTGCCGTCGAAAGCCTTCGCGCTAGTCGCGGCTCACTCGCCCGAGAGATGTGCTGAGTACCTGGTCGCTTCGCTGACCAAGCCTCAGTTCGCCACGGGTTGGAAACTGCTGGGGGAGCGTTGTGAGGTTTTGCCCAAGACGAAATACCACACCGACAAACTCAAAGTTGTGGTTTGGGAGCATACGCTGCAGACCATCGAAGGGGTGATGCAGCAGTAAGGGTTTGCTCCCTCAGCAGCACTTTGTGTTGGATGGCTGTTCATGATCTGTTTTCATCTGAGTAAGACTGTCAGTAGCAAAACACAAGTTTACGACAATCAAACCCTTCTCTGCATCCAAAGATAACGTTACATCTGAATCACATGACGTACGACTTTCGTAGCTTAGGTCCAAACAAACACAACTTAAGAAAAAAAGAGAGCAAGGAAGCCTTCTATTTTTTGTTCGTTATTCAAACTGCAAAGCTGCCGTCGCTCAACACACATGTGCATCAAACTCCGACAAACTCACGGAGAGAAGAATGAATGAAGAATCCGCGCCGACCTACACGCACGTCGTCGACATAATCACCAAAGCGACTAGTCACTGCTTATTTCTTCTTGGCAGCGCCCTTGGCAGCCAGGTCCTTCTTGTTCACCGACTTGATCACACCAACGGCAACCGTCTGGCGCATGTCACGCACGGCGAAACGGCCCAGGGGCGGATACTCCTGGAACGACTCCACGGTCATGGGCTTCGAGGGCTCGAGGATGACCATGCAGGCATCGCCCGACTTCACGAACTTGGGGGCAGTCTCGAGCACCTTGCCCGAACGACGGTCCATCTTCTCCGTGATCTCTTTGAACTTGCAGGCAACGTGGGCCGTGTGGCAGTCAAGCACCGGCGAGTAGCCGTTGCCGATCTGGCCGGGGTGGTTCAGCACAATCACCTGGGCGGTGAAGTCCTGGGTGCCCTTGGCCGGGTCGTTCTTCGAGTCCGAGGCGACGTAGCCACGACGCAGCTCCTTCACCGACACGTTCTTCACGTTGAAGCCAACGTTGTCACCGGGGACAGCCTCCGGCAGAGACTCGTGGTGCATCTCAACGGACTTGACTTCCGTCGACAGACCCACGGGGCCGAAAGTGGCGACCATGCCAGGCTTGATGACACCGGTCTCCACACGGCCGACCGGTACCGTGCCAATACCGCCGATCTTGTACACATCCTGAAGGGGCAGACGCAGCGGCTTGTCGACCGGGCGCTTGGGGGGGTTCAGGTTGTCAAGAGCCTCAAGGAGGTACGGGCCCTTGTACCACGGCATGTTGCCCGAGCGCTCAATCATGTTGTCGCCCTCCCAGCCGGAGATGGGCACGAACGGGATCTTGGCGGGCTTGTAGCCGACCTTCTTCAGGTAGGTCGACACCTCGTTCTTGATCTCCTCGTAACGGCCCTGGCCGTACATCACAGACGAGTCGTCCATCTTGTTGATGGCGACGATCATCTGCTTCACACCCAGGGTGAAGGCGAGCAGAGCGTGCTCACGGGTCTGGCCCTCCTTCGAGATACCAGCCTCGAACTCACCCACACCCGAGGCCACCACCAGGATAGCGCAGTCGGCCTGCGACGTGCCCGTAATCATGTTCTTGATGAAGTCACGGTGGCCGGGGGCGTCAATGACCGTGAAGAAGTACTTGGGGGACTCGAACTTCCACAGGGCAATGTCGATCGTGATACCGCGCTCACGCTCGGCCTTCAGGTTGTCCAGCACCCAGGCGTACTTGAACGAGGTCTTGCCCAGCTCGGCAGCCTCCTTCTCGAACTTCTCGATCGTACGCTTGTCGATGCCACCGCACTTGTAGATCAGGTGACCCGTGGTGGTCGACTTGCCGGCGTCGACGTGGCCGATCACGACCAGCGAAATGTGAACCTTTTCCTTGCCCATGGTTAACTGCAGCACCAACAGAAACAAACCACACGGAATCAGCTTCCTGCACCTCCGGAGACTCTGCGGACCGACACCCACCAACCGCTTACCTTCTTCAAAGAAAATCTGAGAGTGAGGACGGCCGGAGGGAGGAAACGATCTTCCCAGTGCAGCTTTCAATGGCGGAAAGCAGTGCAACATTTCAGCCAATCCGCCGCGTCGACGGCCGCCTCAGCCAATGGGCATTTGGGGCCAATGATTCAGACCACGATGGTTTTGTATGGGATGCTCATGTGGCGCACACTACACGACCGACGACACGACCTTCACTCCTAAAAGAATCAGCTGCACTTGGGTTGACTTCACGCGCGCACTTACCACTGCCGTAGGAGCCGCAGACGTGCATGAACCAACCTCAGCCGCCTCTCGGTGGGACCATGTGACGCTGTACATGTAGCGCTTTGCCGGACCTCCCCGACCGTCTCTCGTCTTGCTACTTCCTCAGTCGGTAGGTCGGGTCCGAGCCGACGGCGTATCCGGACAAGTTGAAGCTGGGGTGCCAGCTATTTACAGTGGCCAATCAGCGCCGAGCGTGGTCATAAGGCGCATTTGCCTCGGCGTCCTGCGCGTCCTG